>PVKP010021333.1:0-39308 GCA_004027715.1 Plecturocebus donacophilus | reverse complement strand
GTCTCCGGTCTGGCTTCTCAGTCCCTTTTTCAATCAGCTGGATGGACTGCTCTGACTTCCCAGAGCGCCAAACATCATCCAAAAGGAGACTCAGTCCCGTTTACTCCGCACCAAGAGCCGCCGAGCCGAGGCGCCGGCAAAAAAGCCGCGCCAGCCAAAAGGGTCACGCTGGCGACCCGTGGGGCTCCTCCACTGGGAATGTCCTGGTCCGTGGGCAGCAAAAATGTATCGGTAAGTGTGGCGTCCACTGGCTCTCTGCGCTTTTACTGGGAGCTGCAATCCTGAGCTGCTAGTGATCGGCCATCTTGGATCTCTCTCTCACTATTTTTTTTTAATTAAAATTTTAATGGGATTGCTTTTGTTGAGCAGGCAGGGAAAAAAAAGCAAATCAATTTCAAGAAAGTAGTTACTATAAGGGTCTGTCACTTTGCTCATGTTAGCTTCTGTGTGGTGAAACTGAATTATAGGCCTTTAAAACTGATCGTTTTGCTCTCAAAATCTCAACATAAGTATTTTTAAAGAAGCATATTGACTATAGAATTTATAAACTCAGGGCTGGGCATGGTGGCTCACTCCTGTAATCCCAGCACTTTGGGCGGATCACCAGGTCAGGAGATCAAGACAGGCGGATCACCAGGTCAGGAGATCAAGACCATCCTGGCCAACATGGAGAAATGCCGTCTCTACTAAAAATACAAAAAATTAGCTGGGTGCAGTGGCGGGCACCTGTATTCCCAGCTACTTGGGAGGCAGAAGTAGGAGAATAGCTTGAACCAGGGAGTCAGAGGTTGCCGTGAGCCAAGATCACGCCACTGCACTCCAGTCTGGCAACAGAGCAAGACTCTGTCTCAAAAAAAAAAAAAAAAAATTATATATATATATATATATATATATACACATACTCAAAATTTCCCCTCCTACATTCAGATATGTTCCTAACCAATGTTGTTTTTACCACAGCAAGTTATGTATGTCATTTTCTTTCACTCTAAAAGCAGCAAAAAATGTGCCCTTCTTTTTCAGGAGAGATTTTTTTGCCTAATAGATTAGAATCATCAGGATGCTGGAATGTTTCCATTTCAGCCTTAGGTGTACCACTAACTTTTTTACTTGTGGTTTTAGCATTAAACCTTTCTCTACTTGAAGTTTTAGCTTGGTGAAGTAAATCATAATAATATCTACAATCTTACTTTATAATGATGGTTTACAAATTATAATAATAGCACATGTAAGATGCTTTGAACTTTACAAAGAAAAGGAATGTCAAAATCAAAAGATAATAGTGTTGTTATTATCAACATGGATGTTTGTACTATTTCATCATTTGAAATAATCCTAGAGTTAAAATTAGAGGTAGCTACACATAGAATATTTTACCAAGTCATTTAAGAGGAATCTCTTAAAGAGATCTGGTAAACAGACACAAAACATTTTCTTTCGACCATGGCACACAAGTTAACATCATTTTTTTTCATGCTGTGTTTTGTGGAGCAGGTAAACAAATAATGTAAAAGGCATATTCCCCAACCTGGCAGCTGTTATCTCTTCTCCCTGTTATAACCGAAAGAATATCTAGTATTCAGCATATCTCCTTTCCTTCCTCTCTCCTTTCCTCCCTTTTATCCTTCTTTGCAAGAGATCTAAGGTGAAGGTATAGAAAATATGTCTTCGTTTTACATATGGAAAGGGCTTTTTAAAGCTTGCCATGGTTTCTCCTAATGAGAAATTATAATGAAGAATATCGTTTAGTTTGTCTAAATAGGAATATAAACTAATACCCTGTTTAGAAAACGTTTCTGGCCAAATGGGCTGTCTCTTTTTTTTTTTTTTTTTTTAAAAGATGGGGTTTCACCATGATGGTCAGGCTGGTCTTGAACTCCTGACCTCAGGTGATCCACCCACCTTGACTTCCCAAAGGGCTAGGATTACAGGCGTGAGCCACTGCGCCCGGCCCAAATGGGCTATTTCTAAGAATTCTAGCAGATGCTTTCTTATGTTGTGGGCTTTTTTTTTTTTTTTTTTTTTTTTTTTTTTTTGTCGAATCCTAACCACTAGACCACCAGGGAGGTTGTTGGTCTTTTTATTGATATATCCTCTCTCCCTATAACCTCTCAAAAGGAGAGGTCATATCTTAAAACAATTGTGTGCAGAGTCTGCAAAGTGAAACACAGTGATGCTTGCTTAGTAGATGCTGAAATGATGAAAGTCAAGTATTTTACAGAGAATCAATAAATAGCAGTTAATATTTGCCTGATAAATCTGGCAAGTCTTTGAAACTGGTCATCAGATATCCCCCATACTTCCCACGAAATCACTTTCTGTGAGGTTAGTTTTTGTTTGAATGCTCCCCACACTCAGTGCCACTGTCCAATTTACCATTCCCATTTATGGGACCTATTCCCTTCTCTCAGAATGCTCACAGTCTAGGGGAAAATGGAAAACTGGTGATTATGATATAGTGTGATGGGTGTTTTGACTGAAGAAAGCATAGATTGCTATAGGAACACAGCGGGTGGGCAGTTACATTTGGGTAGAGGGATGGGTAATAGCTTGGCTTCCTGAGGGAGGTGACTCCTGAAGTAGTCAGGCAGAGAGAGGGAAGAAAACAGGAACAGAGAAATTAGTATTAGGTTGGTACAAAAGTAATTGCAGTTTTTGGCTATAAAAAGCAATGGCAAAAACCGCAATTACTTTTGCACCGACCTCATATGAACTAATAGGAAAGTATGAATTGGCAAGGTTGGTGTTAAGGCCAAAAGTATAAAATAATTGACATACAAGGAATGTAAAGTTTGCTGAAAAGAGAGAGGGTATAGGCAGGACTAGGTCTCAGTGATTTTCTTAGACTAGGATCGTGAGTAAAGTCCTATTCTGGGGACATCCTTGGGATCAGTAGATCTTGTCTAATTTGCTGTCAAATGCATATAGTGGAAGATTATAGGCAGCCTGAACAGCTAGTGTATCTAGACTTGCCAAAGCCCTAAAGTGGTCCATGGTAGCCCAGCTGGTTTTGTTTTTAGCTGTCTAATTCTCAGGGACCAGAGACTCCATCCCATCTTCATGGAATCTCCCAGTTCGCTTGTGTAGGACACTAGTGGTATCTGAAACGGTAATGAATTAAATGGTTGGTATTTTGAGCTCCAAGACAGCCTGGCAGGGGGAGTCCTCTTGGAAGCAGGTTTTCAAGCTTCTCAGGCCCCTTGGTTCATGTCTTAGGAGTGACTTACTCCAGATATCCCCATGGGACTGGTGCCTTACAATGAGAATGAAGTATTTTAGTTTAAGTTGTGAGGCTGAGAATGCCTCAATTGCATGACTTGAATATTCCTTGTCTCTATTAGCATAAAGGAATTGTGCTTTGTCTCTTCCCATCCATTAAGACAACAGTTCCTAGATTTGTTTTAAGTAAGTGTGAGGGGAAAATCTGAGAGGGCTGTCAGTGACACAGTGCTGATGGGTGGTTGATTTTCCTAATGTTTCCACTGCAGTGTCAAAACCGGTATTTCTCTGCCTGGCACAAGCTGATTCTTGATCATAGGATTAAGCTGGGGAAAGCTGGGACCCTGTCTGACTGGAAGATTAATCTGAAGGTCCTGCGGGCCTGGAGAGACTACACAAGGTCCCAGAAGTTGGAGCGGGAGACTCAAGCCTTGGAAAATGATCTTAGGGAAGAAAACAGGTATCATATTTGTATTGTAAAAATCCTTCTACTGTGTTTATCTAGGATCTTTTCCTTCTGAAGAATCCAGAAATAAACTTTATAGATGCTGACTAGAATAATCTTATCCACTTATAAAATATGATTATCACAGTTTTTCTATGTTACATCTCATACTAGAAAATTTTAACTGAAAATTATAAGTAAGCAAAATGATTTAAATATACTAGCTGGGAGCAGTGGCGTGTGCCTGTAATCCCAGCTACTCAGAAGGCTAAGGCAGGAGGATTACTTGAGCCTAGGAGTTTGAGACCAGTCTGGGGAATGTAGTGAGACCTTGTCTCCAAAAATATAAAATAAAATACACATTGTACATGATTTTCTTTCTTTAAGGGAAGCAAATATTAGGATTTTCCCCTTGCTTTTTGGTGTAGTAGCATTGCACCCTGGACCATATGACAATTCAAAAGAAGGTATTTGGCTTATATGCCAATAATTCTCATTCATAGAGATCACTGTCTGCACATAAAATGTTAATTAAGGACACAGAAAACATCCATCTGGGAGGGCCAACCTGCTAAGAGTGATTCCTCCAACTCTGCCATCTTTTGTTCCACACCTTATTTAGAGGTTTTTTGACACCTTTATATCAGCTCCTTCTTATACTGTGAATGATACAAAATTCTGTCTTCAAATGAGGCTTTCTTTATTCCATAATCTTAAAATCAAATAATTTTCTTATTATTTACAAGTTCAGGTTTGCATTCTTGAATCACAATCTCAGATGTAAAAGGAACCATTTGTTTTTGTTTTTATTTCTTCTAAAAAAAAAAAGTGATATATGTGCAGAACGTGTAGGTTGTTACATAGGTATACGTGTGCCATGGTGGTTTGCTGCACCTATTGACCCATCCTCTAAGTTCCCTCCCCTCACCCTCCACCTCCCAGCAGGCCCTGGTGTGTATTGCTCCCCTCTCCTTGTCCATGTGAAGGAACCATTTGTTTACTTGGGTGTTTGGGAGAAATTCATGTTTTTATGTGTAATCACTTCTCTACTGGCAATTATGTCATTCATTCAGTATGAAAAATTGCATGAATGATAAATGGAAGTACTGTTATGCAGAAGGGCATGGTTACCCTTAAAGTTGTGCAATCCTGTGATAGCATCAGGTCCTGGAGACTGGTACATGGCCCATTGTCCTCAAAGAACTCACAGTTGTATGGGCAAAACAAGATCTAGAGACTGTACAGGTATTGAGGAGCATTGTAAACTGAATAATACGTCTCCATCTGCTGCTGAGAATATGGCAAGACTGTGTAGCTGTGGCTAAGGAGATTCCTAAAGAGTGCCAGGAAAGACTTTATCAAGAAGATGGGTCTTGATCTGAGCTCTTCACAGTAAATAGGATGTTCCTAGGTAGAGATGGGGAGACTGGGATGATGGCATGAAGTATAGCTACCTGGATTGGCTGGAGATTATCAAACACGTGGTTGTCAGGTTCATCAACTTCTGAACAGCCTTGAATGCCAGGACATGGAGTTAAGGTAGTCTTTGGTAAATGAAGGTGAATCCTTGAAGGTTTTTTAAGCAGGGGGGTGACTAGTCAATTTCCTTTTCCTATGATATGCTGGGAGAAATCTTTGGTGAAAAATAAAAAGAGGCCAACACAGGAAAACTCTCCCTTAGTTTGTTTCCAAAATCTCAGGACATAGCGATTGATACAAGGAATTAGGATGATAACTTACTCAGAAGGGAATAGCTGGCAGAATTTAGTGAATAAAGAAGGAAAACGGGTTGTAAAGTGGATGCAATATGAGGCATAAAATGAGTGGAAACTTAGATATTGAAGTTAAAAGTTGCCTATGTGATTTATATGCTAGAAGAAACTTGTATAAGGAAAATCTGGAAAATTTAAGATTCCATTCCAATTAAACTGTTTAAATATAAAAGCACTAAATAAGGATTTCATAATAGCATAATGTGCCAATTTTTTAAAAAAAGATCTTCTCAGAACTTTTTGTCTTGTATCTGTGACTTATTTTCAGGTGACTATTTTTAAATGTTTAGAATGGATACTAAACATTTTTTAACTGCCAGGGTTAGAAAATATTTAACTTATAATAATTTTTTACTATAAAGCTTTAGAGCAAAAAAAATCCCAGAGCAGGAAGGCATCTCAAGGATCATCTGATCCAGCCCCTCATTTTACAGATGATAAAAGTAAGGCCCAGAGACAGTAAATGACTCAACGTCACCAAGCAAAGAGCAGCCTCAATGGACACCAAATCCATACTTGTTGAATAATAAGCAAGTCAGGGAACAAATGAAGAACTCAGTTGCTTCCTCTCCTGCAATTTAAATTGGTAGAGTTTTTAAGCATTCTTTCTAAATAGAGAGCTCAGGGATAGGAGAGAGCATTTATTATCATAGTTACTCACTATAGAAACTTTAGCTCCGACCAGATTGACAAAACACAAGTGATTCTGTGATTCACTCAGCTGGACATTGGAATTACTCATTATGTTCATTATTTAAATGTCAGTGGTGTCCTCATCCCCTAGCTCCCCACACTGACATTTGTGTTTGCCACCTGGATTTCCACTCACTGGCCTGTCCGCCATGCAGGACCCCGACCTGTGGGCTTTTTACTTTCCCCCTCTTTTCTTTCTGTTCTTCCCACTTTCTCTGTGAAGCAACCACAAATCACTCTGTTCTTAGTATTCATAATTTAGCAACCATCTTTCCTTATTGAACCTGTGCCTGGTCTCACTAGCAAGCCAAGGATTCATCAACTTATTTCTTCTAAAAATGCATCTTGCTTTTCCTAATAGGAGTTGTGGTCACCTTATTTTTGTTCATCTTTATTATTTTAAAAGAAGTCATGGTGGCAGGGTGAGGTGGCTCATGCCTGTAATCCCAACACTTTGGGAGGCCAAGGCAGGTGGATCACACAAGGTAAGGAGTTCAAGATGGCCAACACAGTGAAACCCCGTCTCTACTAAAAATAAAAATTAAAAAAAAAAAAGGAAAGAAAGTCATGAAGTTATGGTAAGATATTATAAAATTTCCTTACAATATTGTGATGCAGCTTCAACATTAACAAATATTTCCAAACTCTGAGAATTTACTTAGTAATACAACAAAATTCTAGTATACATACTAAATTAGACCCTTTGACATGGTGGTATTGAACTTTGAACTGTATATAAAATTTCCTTAGCATGTTCACTTTGGAAAGTTGGTTTCAGATCTTCCATTCCTCCTCTCCCCCTTTGTCTCTGCATTTACAGCTAGCCCCAGACAAAATTGGGAAAAAACAGGGTTTGTTTTCAACATCCGCACCAAAATCTCACAAATCACTACTAAAGAATTTACTCATGTAAGCAAATACCACCTGTGCCCCAGTGACTTATGGGAAAATTAAAATAACAATTTAAAAAATCTTCTGCCAGCTCTTCCTGAGCCCCACTTTCCAGATTTCTCAATTTTTTCCTGGGGTACATCTCTGCCTGTCTCTGTATTAACCTCCACAGTCTTTAATCCTGCCTTCTCTTGCACCAGTGCCCTCGGCCTTTCCTGGAACATGCTTTTATATCTTGCCTTTTTTCCTCAAGCCCATTCTTTCTTTGCCACTGTAATTCTCACTTGCTATGTTATCCCTCCTGGGAATTTTTTTTAAATTTTATTTTAACAGGCACTGTCTGGAAAAAGTGCCCAAAATGGGAGTGACAGAGATTTGAGGTTATTGTGGCAGGCTAGTGAAAATAACTGGCCCTTTGGCATTCTTCAGACTATCTCATTCATTTGTTCATTCATTCATTCTGTTTGATTAAAATAAATTCATTCAGTCAACCAGCTTTGCTGATGCTTAATGGATACTAGATCCTCTTCTAAGTCCCGGAGATAGGATGGGGAAACAAAAGTATTAAACATTGTTGCCTTCTAGGAGTTTTGTATCCAAATAGGGAAGTTAAAAATTGTACCCAAATATTTAAAACAATTGCAACAAAAGACACCATAAGATAAATACTTAGGAGTGGCATGCACACTATCCTTTGTTATAATCCCCTGAGGAGTTTTCTAAAAATAGAAATTCATGGGCCCCACCACCTTCTGAGAGAGGCAGAATGCGGCTAAGTAGTAAAGGGCATTTTTAGTTTGTAGAAGTACTAGTAAATTAGTACATAGGCAGGCTTGTATAGGAATAGGTCAGGGCACACCCGCCA
Organism: Plecturocebus donacophilus; assembly: GCA_004027715.1. NCBI lineage: Eukaryota > Metazoa > Chordata > Mammalia > Primates > Pitheciidae > Plecturocebus > Plecturocebus donacophilus. The sequence continues at coordinate 31,423 of PVKP010021333.1, read as the reverse complement.
GGCTCACCTCAAGGTGGGGAGAAGTCAGGCTGAATTGAAAACAGGCCATCAGATATTCTCATTTCCAGTACCCCTGATTTCAGTGTTCCTTTGGGCAATCATTTTCGGAGTGCATCTGTTTATCATGTTCAGTTGTCCTTCCTCTGCTCACATGGGTATGCAGGTGAGCAGCCAGAAGCTGCATGGTATCTGCACCTGGTAAAGCTCCTGATGTCTCTGTCACACAGGCAGAGGACAAGGCTTTCATGGCCTGGCTCACTGTAAAACTTTTTAAAACAGAGTTTTTATCTGTCATTTTGTCCCTGGGGGTACCTTGCGCATTATTGAATGCATGAGCTTATTCTTATTCCTGCTGAACCTTCTCAGCCCAAATGTAACTGTTCATGTCACTGCTTTTTTATGTTCTGCATCAGATTATAGCACTCAATCGGATCACCAGCTTGTGCTTATGTATCATTTCTCATTTGCTTTTAAAACATTCGAGACACTTTTTAGATATCTAGTAGTCTTGTCCTAAGATGGTGGGTATTACCTTACATGTAAATTTTGTACTATATTTTCAGGGTGTTTTTAAATTGAATTAGGTTCTCAGTAAAAAACTCTTTTAGGACAGGCAGCATAATAGGGTTTACTGACACTGTTTTAGAGGATGAATCTGTGGCTTAGAAACAGTCACTGGCCCGTTGTCCCATATCTAGTTAATGTTCTTCTGACTTCTAAGTTCTGTAACATGCACCACTCAGTATCACTTGAGTGTTCATTCTGGGCAGCAAAGTTCATACTTAAATTCCTATTCAAACCTTTTGTATTTTATATTCTTAGATGAGCAGAGACTACCTTTCTCTGCAGGCAGTTATATATAATTGTGATGATCAGTTTATATACTCTTGCTAGAAATTCTTGAGTTCAGATTGCAAGGAAATTGGGACAGGCTGTTTTTCATAAGGGAACTATGCCCTTCCATTTGTGATTATCTGGCACCTATGTCTGAAACCATTACTTTAGGTGAGCATACCAAAGTAAGTTGCATCTGACTAAGGTTTAGGAAATTTAAGTGATTTTTCACTTTTAAAAATATTTATGCTTTTAGTGTCATCTTCTAAAAAGTATAGAAATTGGCTTATATGCAACATTGTCACTCTGCCCAAGTGAGCTGCAGGAGAACAGGAGTGGAAATAGCCTTGTCTCTCTAGCTTCTGTGCTTCTGCCCTTCTGCCTCGAACCACAAATACACATATCGTAACTACATTTTCCTTTTTCCTTTTTTTTTTTTTTTTTTTGAGACAGGGTCTCACTGTCGCCCAGGCTAGAGTGCAGTGGCACTGTCTCGGCTCACTGCACCCTCCACCTCCCAGGCTCAGGTGACCCTACCATTTGGAGCCTCCCAAGTAGCTGGAACTACAGGCACTTGCCACCACGCCCAGCTAATTTTTGTATTTTTTGTAGAGATGAGAATTCATTATATTGCCCAAGCCGGTCTCAAATTCCCGGACTCAAGTGATCCGCTCACCTCGGCCTCCCAAAGTCCTGCAGTTACAGACATCAGCCATGGCCTAGCCAATGACATTTTCATGTCCCTCACACAACCATTATAGAATGGGTGTTAAGCCCTATATTGAATATGCATTTTTTACTCATTTTCTTCATTTTTTAGTCTTGTTATATTTATAGAAGTATTTTTCTCTTTGTCTTTTCATAGTGTCCAAATAATCTCCTTGACAGTCAAAACCCCAGTGCTGCTTTTGGCTATTTATACTGTGAAAACAGGAAATTAATACATGAGGTAAATTTCACATTCCTCCTTCCTGAGCAGATTGATGGAAATTGAATTTCACATTAGTCAAACATAGCAACATACATCTCCTATCCTGTAGAAATTTATGGGTTTTACTCACTTGAATAAAGTGTTACAGGGTTTCCTTGTTCACTATATACTGATTTTTGGAGCTTTGTTCTTACCTGTGTAAGATTTATTATTCTTACCAATCTGATTTATTATTGTTATTTCTAAAATTGTTATTTCAACATTATTCAGTCTCAGATATTTATTTTCATAAAAGTAAAACATATATGTTTATTACCACCTATATTATGCTTTTATTACAAAAACCATCAGTAAGTGAATCTCCAAGTATTTATTGAGTACCTATCAATGCATTAGAAGGAAACAAGTATAATGAAATATGCTGTTAGCAGAGTTGCTTATTTTAAAAGAAATATAGAATAGATTAGAATAGAAATATCAGAGCATATCTCTGTGGTAAGGGTACATATTATCTGGTGAAACTTTTACAAACATAAACTTGTATATTGAGTAAAGGTATGACTTTTTTTCTTACTTAGGTTGCAGTCAAAAAAGGTTTAAAAGTTATATAAACACTTAAGAACTGTAGAAATGGTCTCCTGACTCAGAGTTAAGAACTTTATGATTTGCTTGATATAACCCCGAAGAGTACACGAGGAGAGTTAAGCATCATATATGTTTAACAGAAATGGATATGCAAACAGTATGATGGAGAACTTACATGAGTCACCTTTCCAAGATAAAATCCAGTGTGTGTCTAAACAGTATGAGATTTTGAACCTCAAAGCTGATCCCTGATAATACATGATAAGTTCCAAGCTCACAGCTCAGTTCTTCAGGATAATACCCATTCATTTAGAGATAGATTTCAGAGACCTCTATGCTTGAATTCTCAACTGACTGCCACCAAAGTGTCTTCTAATGGAGATTCCTACTGGGAAGAAAATGTAGCTGGCAGTAATACCACATACCAACTCCCCTCAGTCATGTCCCCTAACATTGATAAAGTTTCCACGAACAAAGGGAGCTCTTCTTTAGGAAGGTCTAGAAAATAAATGAGTTCCATGAGACCAGGTGCGTTGCCTTTGCTCTTCACACATCTAGTGCTTAGCAAGTATCTTCTTGGGGCAGACATACATTCAGTTCAAGGGTTTGGTAAATGAGTCCTTCTCTTTAGCAGTCCTTTCTCTGACCAGTTCTTCTTTCACAGGATCAACCCTCAGAGTTTTACTTTGATCTTTGTAAGTCTTATACTTAAATTATTGACAGTTTAACTTATTAAGTATTATAATTTTGTTCCTTTCTCTTTCTCCCAAACCTGTCTTTTTAAAATTTTCATGCATAGCTGAACCTCTCTCCCTCATGCATTCATCTTCTTAAAGTCATCACTTATGTACCTCTTCTTTTTGCTCTTTCCCCTCCAAAAGCTTTCAGAAACTATGGTAATCAAAAAAACTTCATATGCCTTTGCGACATGAGAGAACAGAACAGTTCCTCTCTTCTTGAAGGTAATCTGTTGAGGTGCTGACACCTTCTATGAGGAGATCTTTTGCACTGGGGAATTTATAGAGCAATTTCATTTAGCTTAATATAAAATGTTAAACGAGAGCTAAGATGGAGCATTTCTGGAACTCCTTTGGACTTATATTTCATTTATATTATCAATTAACAAACTATAAATGGCTTCTTTATTTTAATGGAAGTGCTTTGTTGCTCAGGAAACAACAACTGGTCACTGAGTATAACCGGAAACGAGTTCTCCGACACTGCTTTACAGAATGGCAGCATTGGTGTGGTGCCGAGCTCCTGAAGAGAGAGCTGGCTCTCACAAAAGAGGAAATTAAGAAGAAGATGGATGCACTGCTGAAGGCAGCATCACTGGGGAAACTGAGCGCCGCTGGGTCATCAGGCATCAGTTTACCCGAGGAGGCAACAGCCATGGTGGGTCTGCCAATAAGAAATGGACAGGTACATTGTTTTTCCTTTGTTTGGTCCTGCTTAGTAAACACTTGCATTCGAGGTTTGCCCTTTTATAGCTGGTATGTCAGTCATCGTCAGGTTGCCTTGTTGAAGCTATCAAAAGATTACAGCTGCCTCAATACACAAAGGTTACCTTTCAGGCCGTTTTTATTTTCTTGAACTGAATCTTCTTTTTATAATCATATATAAACTTTGGCATCATTGGAAGTTAGTAGGGATGTAATATTGAGAGGGCATTTAAAACAACTAAGTGAAATACTTCTTTAGGAACAGATAGATAAAGCGCTGTCTATAACTCTTGAACTCCTCTTTTTGATCATCAGATACTTCCTGAGTTTGTGACTTACAAGAGGGGAAATTAAAAATTTTTCTTTTTCTAATAAGAAAAGTCATATATACTTATTGTAGAAATTTGGTAGAAAACTACAGAGAAAAAATATCCTATAATTCTATCATCTGTAGATAATCTCTAATAACATGTTAAAGTATAGCCGTCTAGTCTTTTTTCTAAGCATATGCAAACATCTTTTCATATTTTATTTAGCTTTTAAATTTTCTTTCGCAGGCCATTGAGGAACTCTAGTCTGCCAAAATTCAGGAAAAGGAAACCCATGTTTTTTTTTTTCTTCTTAATACTAATGTAATTACTCTGTTTTTCTAATAAAAAAAAAACTGCATTTTCACAATATAACACGAGCATTTTCTGTCATTACATCCATTTCTGCAATAGTTGTTCTCAACTTAGAGTATACCTCAGAATCATATCTACTAAAACAGAATTTCTGGGTGTGGGGCACCTGTTTTTTTTTCAAGTTCCACAAATGGAACTAATACATATCCCCTAAGGACTAATTTTCTGTGCCACCATTTTGTAATGGCTACATTACATTATTCTGTAATGAACCATAAGCTGGAATCTGTTTAACTCCTCTATTACTGGAATTTAAGTTGTTTCCAGTTTGCTACCATTGTGAACAATGCTTCAGTGAACATCCTAGTAGCTAAATCTGCACATATCCATAATGCTTTACTTAGAGTAATACCTAAAAATGGAATGCATGTTCTATTTTCATCTTATTGTTGCTTCAACATTTGTATTTCTTTGATTACTAGTGAAGTTAAACATTTTTATGCTGAATATATACTTGTGCACAATATAGCAATGTTTTAACTAATGACTGACTACATACACAGTGGTGGTCCCATAAGATTATAATAGAGTTCCTCTTGCCTAGTGAATTCTTGATGATCTTGACTGTGTAGTCCTAGGCTAATATGTGTGTTTGTATCTTAGTTTTTAACAAAAATGTTTACAAATTTTTTTAAAAAAACAACCACTTTAAAAACAGGAAAAAGCTTATGGAATAAGTATATAAAGAAAGAAAATATTTTTGTACAGCTGTGCAGTTTGTGTTTTAAGCTGTTACCTTATAAAATAGTCAGAGTTAAATAATTTAAAAGTTTATAAAATAGAAAGTTACAGTAATCGGGTTAATTCATTACTGAAGAAAAAAATTCTTAACAAATTTAGTGTAGCCTAAGTATACAATGTCTATGAGATCTGCACTAGTGTATAATAACGTCCTAGGCCTTCACATTCACTCATCCAGAGCAACTTCCAGTCCTGTAAGCACCATTCATGGTAAGTGCCCTCATGCAGTTGTACCATTTTTTAAATATTTTATACTGTTTTTACTGTACCTTTTCTATTTAGATATGCAGATACTTCCCATGTGTTACAGTTGCCTACAGTATCCAGTACAGCAACATGCTGTCCAGGTTTATAGACTGGGGCAATAGGCTGCACCATATAGCCTAGATGTGTGGTAGATTATACCATCCTGGTTTGTGTCAGTACACTCTACAGTGTTCACACAACAAAATCACCTAACAATGTATTTCTCAGAACAGATCCCCATTATTCAGCAGTGCATGACTGTGTGTGTGTATATATATATATATACATAGATATGTATATATATATATATGTAGAAGATATAGATATATAGTGACTTGTCCCTTCATGCCTTTTGTCCATTTTTCTATTTGATATCTTTTTCTTATTTATAAGTTCTTTATATTTTTAAGACTATTGATGCTTTTATTATTATATATTGCAAACATTTTTTCCATGTTGTCATTTATCTCTTTGGTTTAGTTATGGTGTTTGGTACTATACACAGTTGTTAAGTTTTTATTAGGTCAATCCTGTCGGCTGTCTTCTTTTATCATTGCACTTCTCATGTTTAGAAAACCTTTTGGAGAAGATCCTCTACCCTTTCACCCCTACCCTCCACATAATTCTGTTAAGTACTTAACTCAGACATGTGAACTTAAATTGTGCACTGGAGGGTCCCCAGCCTTGCTTTTTACCCTGATCAGTGCTAGCAAGTAGGCTGGTTTTAATTTAAGCCTATTCTCTCAGAAAGGGGAGATCATGAGGATGCTTATTGGGACTTAGGTATAACATTTTGGTCCTTTCCTCTAGGCAATTTATCTACCTTTATGTCAGATAATTTTATCTCCATTGAGACCTAAGAGAGACCTCTCTTAAGGAGCAGCATATGAAACCTTTTACCTTACAAAGTGCCACTGTTCTTAAATGAAAGAAAAAAAAAAAGGTCAGCAGAAAATATTTTTTACCTGTGCAAAACAGAAAAATTACTATATATATATATGTATATTTAGACTCAATAAAAAAAAGCCTCCAAATCTATGAAATCAAGAACAAAAGCCTTTATCAAGAAAGGAAAATATTGTTAAAAATGGGACAGATGAAAATAGAGGGCTACAATAGACCCTATAGAGACTAAGTAAACTAATCTTTTTCCAGAGTGTAGAACAAAACACAAACAAATGAAAATATAAAATCTTTAGTTAGATACTTATTAATTATACAGTCATAGGAACTCAAGTACCAAGAACACAAATGAAAATATGAAATCTTTAGTTAGATGCTCATTAATTATACAATCATAGGAACTCAAGTACCAAGAACACAAATGAAAATATAAAATCTTTAGTTAGATGCTCATTAATTATACAATCATAGGAACTCAAGTACCAAGAACACAAATGAAAATATAAAATCTTTAGTTAGATGCTCATTAATTATACAATCATAGGAACTCAAGTACCAAGAACACAAATGAAAATATAAAATCTTTAGTTAGATGCTCATTAATTATACGATCATAGGAACTCATGTACCAAGAACACACAAACTGTACCTTGAATTTTTCCAAAATTATCAGTTAGCTAATAGGTAATTTTTTCTAAGTAAGGCACACTGTTCACTCCTGCTCTCTTGAGTACAATCTGTACCACTAACCTTTTCCTTCATGTTCTTATTTTCATGTTAAAATGTTACTATGATCCAAAAGAAACCCTGTTGCTTTACTCAGGGCTTTGACACAGTCTTGCTGGGTTAATAAGGTGTCATTACCACAAAGTTTAAAAGAGCCTAAAACATATACCCTGCTTGATGCTAAATTACTTAAGCAGGTGTTCTCATGAAAAAGTGTTCATTGACATTTCTGAAATAAAAGATTACTTTTTAAAGTGTTTAACATGTCAGAGTTTCCATATATCACATCTTTCATTTCAGTTGAGTCTATGGAAAGCATTTCTTTTCTTTTTTTTTTTTTTTAACTATACCTCCCAAAACCTACACCCTTTTCTCTCTCCTCTGAAAATTCAAGTGTGGCTACAGAGTTGCCAAGGCTACTGAGATTATAACCACGGGCTCCTTGTCCTCTCACCTGTTTTTCTTATTTTTCCACATTATGACACTTGACAAAACCAAATTTTTCTCAGTGTGCTTGTTCAGGATAGGCAACCCCTGTTGACACTGTTGCTATTTAATAAACATAGTTTGTGCATTTGGGGTGTTCTTTTTTATATGTATATACTTTAAGTTCTGGGATACATGTGCCGAACATGCAGGTTTGTTACATAGGTATACATGTATCATGGTGGTTTGCTCCACGTATCAATCCATCATCTACATTAGGTATTTCTCCTAATGCTATCCCTCCCCTAGCCCCCAACCCCCTGACAAGCCCCGGGGTGTGATGTTCCCCTCCCTGTCATGTGTTCTCATTGTTTAACACCCACTTATGAGTGAGAACATACAATGTTTGGTTTTCTGTTCCTGTGTTAGTTTGCTGAGAATGATGGTTTCCAGTTTCATCCATGTCCCTACAAAGGACATGAACTCATCCTTTTTTATGGCTGCATAGTATTCCATGGTATATATGTGCCACATTTTCTTTATCCAGTCTTATCCTTGATGGGCATTCAGGTTGATTCCAAGTCTTTGTTATTGTGAATGGTGCTGCGGTAAACATACGTGTGCATGTGTCTTTATAGTAGAATTATTTTCACGATGAGCAGCAATGCATGTTTTAAGAGTGGTGGCCTCTGAGGTAGCCAGGCCAGGAGCACAGACCACCTTTAACCTGCAATGCATGGCAGTTGTGCCATTAAACAAAACAATACTGACTACATGAATATTGGGCTTTATCAGTACAGTCCTTTAACTAGTTGACCTATAACATGTTCCTCTCTGTCAGGTGACTGCTGTGTCCCCTTTGTGGGAAGAGTCTCCCTTGGAAAGCAGTGGTTGTATGATCAGTCCTCCCATAGGAAGAACAACAACAGGCAACTTGCAGGGTCCCCTTCCGAATGTCCCTCTGAGTGCACCTGGCAATAAGCAGCACAAGACCCTGGGTGATGAACCCTCTCGACAGCCTGGCAGCAACGAGAAGCTTGGAACCACCAGCCAGAAGGCAGAATGGGTTTGCTTGGGTCATGTCCACAGCCGCCATGTCTTCCAGCAACAGCTGATTGAGAAGCAAAAGAAGAAACTTCAGGAACAGCGGAAAACAATTCTCGAGCTGAAGAAGAAACAGCAGCTGATAGAGGCTCAGTGGGCAGCAGAGCACACCTCAGCAGTCACAGATGCACAGAGCCGCCTGCTGTCAAAGCCCAGAGGAGAAAAGGAACCAACAACCTGCAAGATGCTTGTGAAGTATGTCTGTTTTATCAGAATACTTTGGACCCACTTTGAGGGATTTTTCACTTTGGGCTACTGAACTTCTTTGCCCTGCTTTGAAACTCCATGATCTTTGCTTTTCCTTGATTTTGCACTCTCAAAGCAAAGAAGCCTGTATTGTGACTAGCACATGACGGGCATGGATAGTTAAGGATGCCTGTAACGATCCAGTTATACAGTTAGCATTTAGATCATGGCTGCTTTTGAGGATCTCTGTTACTATGCCAGTTAAAGAGAAAAATGCTTCCTTGCTGTACTGTTTCTGGGTTTCTAGCTATGTTTAGTGCTGAGAAGCCAAGTCAGACAACATCAGGATCACATGGAGCAGCCCCTGGGCTGGCTTATTTCCTAGCTTAAATTTATAGTTGTTAGGGATAAAACAAAACATCTTTTAGCCTTGCATAAGAGCCCAAATTTCTGAAAAGCCATTTAAGATGGTTTTAGATGTGCTTGAGACATGCTTATTGCATGTGGTAAATGGGAGGATAAGATGTGGTGATACCTATTGATTTGAAGCATTAGGATGGGAATCAGAGTACCTGACTCACTGTGTAGACTCAATCACTCAACCTTTCCATACTTCATTACACAGATTTATGGAGTGGATACAATATGCAGTTATCTCAGAGGATAGGGATTCATTAAGGTCTGTAAAAGTCTTTGAGCATCTCAGTTCAAAGCACTTTGAAGGAAACTGGGTTAGTAGTCTAAATTCTTTTCTTTTCTTTTTCCCCTAGTTCACCTGTTGCTTCTCCTGGGGCTGAAGGCAGTACAAGTGACTCCCGGAATTCTCTTTCTGGACCCAAAAAGAAACCAAAGCAATTGATGACACCACATCCCATACTGAAAGGCAGGGCGTCTTGGTGGTGGTCTTGGTGTTTGTTATCTTCTCTCCTAGAGCAGAACGTGTACACTGGGACCGAATTCTAGCAGCTCTTAGGTTTTAAGACTTGGCAGAACCTGTCCTCAGAATCTCAGAATGGTAGACGTGAGAAGTGGAGTATGTCAGAGAGCCCCGCTACTTTTTTCCTGCCCCTTTTGCTGACATTTTTGGCATTCCCAACCAACAACAAAAAACATAGCTGAAAGGTGTACATTTTTCTGTAATTTGAAATTTGGATTGTGGGGGAAAAAAGGACAATTACACAAATGAGAAAACTCTGAGTAGCTGTCAAGGACAAACACTGATAAAGTTCACCTGTCATCATACTTTGTTAATGTCAAAATACTGATCAGTTTATAGTAATCCAAGATAAGTTATTACATCATTTTATCATGTTATACCTTGTTGATAGGATTTTAGTAATGAAACCTACAAACCAGATAAGATGCACATAGAAACACTTATTTATTTGGTACAGGCAGGGTCTTCTTATGTTGCCCAGGCTGGTCTCAAACTCTTAGCCTCAAGCAATCCTCCCACCTCAACCTCCCTAAGTGTTAAGATAATAGGCATGAACCACTGCACCTGGCCAGAAACCGTTATTTAAACTGAACTGTACAAATAGAAGCATTGTTCAGAACCCACTTAGTGAATCTGCTCATTGTTTTTTCTATATACTTAGTTCCTCACTGTACATATATTTGCATGTGGTGGTTGGCACTCTGACAATTATATTGTGGTTTGTAAATTTGATTTTTTACCTGTGGCAAGATTGCTGGTTTAATAAGAAGTAATTACAGATGAAAGACACTGTGCCCACAGTCAATTCCTATTAATGAAGAAATTGGCAGTCTTTGCATTAACTATCTGCCAGGACAGCTGCTGTTTTTGCCTGTCATTAAGCCTAGTCAGGAAATGCCCAGTTAAGTGTGATTATTTTTTTTTAATTACTGTTTGATCAAGGAGTTAGCTATTTTAGAAGCCCAGTCTACTTTCAAGTAGTCTTTTCATGATTATGTCTAGAAAAATGGGCAAAGGGCATATTACCAGAGACTCTGCTTCTTAGGGGTCTCTTACTCTAATCCCCTGGTCTATTTCTGCCTTCTTAGAGACAATTTCACTCTTGCCATCTGTGGCACTACCATCCTTTTTCAGCACAGCAAACACTTAATATCTGTAAGAAATAGCCTGGTAAGTTTTTTGTTTATTCTTAAAACTTGGACTTCAATTCTCTTCTCTGTAATATGGCACAAGGAACTGAAAGTAACTATTGGCTGGCTTAGGTGAGCAGAACTTGATATTCCTCCCATCCGTGCCCCTCTTCCTAATAAAGCCCCAACTGATTACAGAGTTATATTATCAGACCATCTTGCACATTTGTTTCTTTTGGATCGATGTTTAATAGACTGTCAAGAACAGGAGTCTGACACTCAAATTCGTTCAGATGCCAGTTCTCCAAATGCCTGGTACAATTCCATTTCCTGCCCATCTGTATATCCAGGCCTTAAAACTAGATTGAAATATATTCATCGTGACCCCAAACTTTGTTTGTTGTTGTTCTTATATATACAGACATATGTACAGTGACTTAAGAAAAATTAGCTGATTCAATAGGATTTAGGAATGATTCTACCCTCAAAGTATTGGTTAGATGTAATTAAAGTTTTCTGCATTCATCAAAGTTCTAATCAAATTAGAATTCTGGTTTCTGGGTTTCATATACTAAAAGTGTATCATCAAGGCACATTATAAACCAGTAAACAATTATTTTAATAAAAATGTAAACAAAACAATTTATAAATTGTTCATCATTGCTGAGGATGGGATAGTAGGTCTTTCACCTGTGGAGTGTATATAAGTTCTATTTATCTCAATATGTTTTCTGAGATTGTGAACATTCAACTTATAAGAAAACCTTAATAACACTAAATTTTACTATGAAATGGGGACATTTCTCTTGCAGTGTTCCTCATATTTTTTCAATATAAAAAATATTAGAACTCTGTTACTATTTTCTAGCTATGGAAGAGAGAGCAACTCAACGAGCTGAACGTAGGCGGATCTTGGCAGAGAAGAAGAAAAAACAAGAAGAAGAAAAATTGGTAATAAATTCAGAATGCAAACTGATTTAAAAAAAAAAATTTTTGTTTTTCTTAAAAAATGAAACCTTGCTTGTCCAGAACTCTTGAGACAACAGAATTACACCAACTTTCGAAATGGTTTTTGGTCTACTGGCCTGAATTCTATAACAATTTTAGGAAAATAAGGGGGACAGAAACGTCAACGTCATTAGCACAGCAGAGAGGAAATGTTATAAAGGTTGATGAGAGCCAGCAGATTAGAAGATTTACACATAACCAAGATTCATGTTATAGGTAGATGTCTGACCTAATGAATTTGCAAAGGAGGATAATTCTTATCTTCCAAAGTTTGACCTAGACTATCTGAAGTAAATTTTGTAACTACCAAGAAATAATAAACAGTTCCAACAGCTGGGAGTTTTCTGGTGAAATGAAAGAAAACCTTTTTCCCCCTAAACTGTTTCTAACTTGGGGTTAGTTTTTCACAGATGACAGTAAGAACTAAAAAGTAATCTTTTTCAATGAAAAATTAGTGATCTTATTTATGATTGGTCTTACCTTCACAAGTAGAAAAGGATTCTTTTGGAAAAACTTTGAAATTACATAACTGATGACATGTTGGTTGTTTTCTACTTTTATCACGAAATGCAGACTTCTTCCAGAAATAGGAAAGGCACTTTGGTAGACATTTGACTATCCTGCACATAAAGGATCACATTTCTGTTCAAACTGAGGGTTCTGATGTTTCTGGGTTCTCATCTCAATCAGGCCCAGTTAAAGGCCCAAGAGGAGGAACATCAGAAAAGGGAGGCAGAAGAAAAGGAGGCACAGCTTGAAAGAAAACGAGAAGAGAAGAGACTGAAGAAGATGGTTAGTATTGTCTATTTGGTCAGTCCCTGTGTCTTGAGGCCTGTTGTGTGTGATACTGTGGCCCTATCCACCTGCTTTAACACAGAACTTCTATCTGGAATACTCTCCTCTCACCTTCACTTCTTTTCTTGTTCTTATTTGTGAAAAGCTACTCATTCTTCAGAGCGCAAACATGACCTTGTCCAGATTAGCCTTTCCCACCCTGCCCACCCTCCTTTCCACCTAAAGTTAGGTTAGGTCCCCCTTTGTGGACTCTCATCAAATATCTTCCCTTCAGAACATTATTGACACTTAAGAGTTGTGCATGTGTTTTGTGGCTGTTTTATTCAGTTCTACATCCCCAACTAAACTGTAATCTCCATAAGAGTTAAGGGAGCAGTCCGGTGTTGCTCACTATTGTATTGGCAACGAGCAGATATGTGTTTAATGAGTAAATAAATGAATGAACAAATGGAAGAAGTGATAATACATACAGAAATAATAATACACACAGAAGAAATAAGAGAGCTCTTACTGTAAGGTTATTAAATTCTACTTGAGAAGATAAGGCCTCTCCCCCCCAAAAAACAGCCAGAGACACTGTAGTAGAGTATTTGCCATCATGTGCTACATAGACCAAAAGAAATCAAGGGGCCAGATAACGGTAGCTTACACCTGTAATCCCAGCATTTTGGGAGGCTGAGGTGGGAAGATTGCTTGAACCCAGGAGTTTGAGACCAGCCTGGGCAAGATGGCAAGACCCTGTCTTGAACCACTCAGCTGTGCTGACTACCTCAGTAATCTGGGTAAGGTAATAAGGAAATGGGCCTCTTGGGCAGCCTCCTACACAGCTGAGGGAGCTGAGTGCTTACTCACTCTGCTCTCACTTTCCCTCATGGGAGGAATCACAGGCTGTGGGGGTCTGCTGACTTGGGGGAGGGGTGACCCAGATAAACTGAAACTGTTCCTACTCTCTTCAGTGTGTCCAATGATGTGCTGGAACTTCACTGCTGGACTTCCACAAAGGTGCTCTCATCCATGGGTACTTGTGAAAATCAGTGCTTCTGTGGGAATATGATGGTAGAAAGCTGCTATTCTATAATCTTGCTGGTGTCTCTCCTCCATTTATTTAGATCTTTAATTTATTTCATCAGTGTTTTTGTAGCTTTCCACACATCTCACATTTTGTTAGATTTGTACCTGAGTACTGCATTTTTGGGGTACTATTATAAATCATGTTTTTTAAACTTTCATATTCCATTTATTCATTGCTAATATAGGAACATAATTCACTTTAATATGTTTTTGTTGTATCCTTCAATCTTGCTAAATGAATTTTTGGTTCCAGAAGTATTTTTGTGAATTCTTTGGAATATTCTAGATAGTCAACCAGGTTGTCTGCTAATAAATGCAGTTTTGTTTCTTCCTTTCCAATCTACATGCCTTTTACTTATTTATCTTGCCTTATTGCACTAGTTAGGATTTCCAGTATGAGATGGAAAAGGCATGGTGAGAAAAGACATCCTTACCTTGTTTCAGATCTAGGGGGAAAGCATTCAGTATCTCACCATTTAGTATGATGTTTGCTATGGGTTTTTCATGAATGCCTTTTATTAGATTATGTAAATTTTCATTTATTCCTAGATTGCTAAGAATGTTTATTACAAATTTTATTGAAAGCTTTTTGTGTATCTTTGATATGATCATATCATTTTATTAATTTCTCTACTAATGTGGCAAATTACATTGATTGCCTTCCTGAGATGAACTTCACTTGATCATAGTGTGTTATTTTTATATATTGTCAGATTTCATTTGCTAGTATTTTGTTAAGAGTTTGGTTTTGGGTGTTTTTTTTTTTTTGGTGGTGGTGTTTTTTGTTTGTTTTTGTTTTTGTTTCTTTTGAGACAGAGTCTTACTCTGTCACATAGGCTGGAGTGTAATGGCATAATCTCAGCTCACTGCAACCTCCACCTCCCAGGTTCAAGTGATTCTTCTGCCTTGGCCTCCTGAGTAGCTGGGATTATAGGTGTGTGACACCACACCCAGCTAATTTTTGCATTTTTAGTAGAGATGGGGTTTCACCATGTTGGCCAGGCTGGTCTTGAACTCCTAACCTTGTGATCCACACACCTCAGCCTCCCAAAGTGCTGGGATTAGGGGCATGCGCCACTATGCCAGGCTAATTTTGTATTTTTAGTAGAGACGGAGTTTCTCCATGTTGCTCAGGCTGGTCTTGAACTCCCATCCTCAAGTGACCTGCCCACCTCAGCTTCTCAAAGTGCTGGGATTACAGGCATGAGCCACCATGCCTGTCCAGAACTGGATTAAAATCTATCATCTTGTTAGCTGTTTTCTATTTGTTGTACTTATTTTTTGTTTTTCTTTTTTTCCCCCTACCTTACCTGGTTTCAATTAAGCATCTTTATGATTCTGTTTTATCTTTTTTTGGGAGTTTTCATTTATACCTTCTTTAAAAAGGTTTTTAGGGCTACCCTAGTGTTTACATTTTTTAAATAATCTCCTTCCACCTGAGTGTGGTGGCATGTACCTGTAATCTCAGCTACTTGGGAGGCTTAGGAAGGAGGACTGCTTGAGTCCAGTAGTTTGAGACAAGCCCGAGTAACATAGCAAGACCCTTTCTCAAATAATAATAATAATAATAATAATCTCTTTCCACCTTCAAATAATAACACTACATGTAGTAAAAGAACCTTCTATCAGTATTTCCCATTTCCTTCCTCCATTCCTTTTGGTGTTATTGTCATGTGTCATATTTTTATGTTTATTATAAATAGCCAATATCTTGTTAAAGTTATTGCTTTGAACAATTAGTTTTCTCCTAGTGGAATTAAAAATAAGATGGTTATATTTTACCTTTATTTCTTCTGTTTCCGATGCTATTCATTTCTTTGTGTAGATCTAAGTTTTTAACCTATATTATAGTTTTATGCCTGAATAACTTTCTTTACCATTTCTTATAGGGTAGATCAGCTGGCAGTGAATTCCTTCCATTTTTATTTATCTGAGAGTCTTCATTTTTCCTTCACTTTTAAATTTTTTTTTTTTTTGCTGGATATAGAATTCTGAGTTGACATTTTTTTTTTCCTTTTAAAACCTTAATGATGTTAAGTGTTTTCTTGCTTGCCTGGTTTTTCACAAGACATCTACTGTTAATTCTTACCTTTGTTTCTTTGTGGGTGTCTTATTCTGTTCAGGCTGCCATAACAAAGTATCACAGACTAGGATTAAACAACTGAAATTTGTTTTCTCATAATTTTAGAGGCTGGAAAATCTGAGATCAGGGTGTCAGCATGGTTGGTTTTTGAAAAGGGGTCTTGTTGGCTTGCAGACAACTTCTCACTGTGTCCTCATACAGCCTTTCCTTGGTACATGTGTTTGAAGAAAGTGAAGGGAGAGAGCGAGCGAGCACGCAAGCACAAGAGAGAGAGAGCAAGCAAGTGCACTGTAGTATTGCTTCTTTTAAGGACATTAATTCTATCCAATTAGGGCTGTACTCTTAGGACCTCATTTAACCTTAATTACTTTCTTAGTGGGCCTATGTTCTAATTGTTCTAATATAGCCACACTTAGGGTTAGGGCTTCAACATAGTAACTTTAGGGGGACACAAGCATTCAGTCCATGACAGTAGGTAATGTGGGTCTTTCCCTTTAGCTACCTTCAAGATTTTTTCTTTGTCTTTGATTTTTAGTAGTTTGAATATGATATATGTAGGTGTGGTTTGTTAGTTGGTTGTTTGGTTTGTTGATTGGTTGGTTGGTGGTCTGGCTTTGGTAGTCTTAAGCTTCTTGAATATATAGTTTTATATTTTGTTGCTGATTTTGGAATATGTTTGCCCATTATTTCTTAAAATTATTTCACCTGCCCCATTCTTTTTCTTTTCCTTAGGGGATTTATTATGCCAGTGTTACATTGTTTCATATTGTCCCACAGCTCTCAGATGCACTCTTGTGTTTTTCACTCTTTTGTCTTTCAGTTTATGTACTTTCCATTGCCCTATCTTCAACTTACCTGATTCTTTCCTTTGCTGTATCTTCTAGGATTAAGCCAGTTGAAGTCCCTCTTTATCTCTATTACCATGTGTTTTTTAAATTTTGACTCTTTTGTTGTAGTTTCCATGTCTCTGCTAAAATTGCCTATCTGACCTGGAATGATGTCTACCTTTTCCATTAGAACATTTAGCATTATTTTTGGAAGTTATTTAAAATTCCCTCTCTGATAGTTCAACATCTCTGTCATATCTGAGTCTTGTTCTGATGATTGCCTTATCTTTTCACAGTGTGTTTATTTCTCATCTTTGGGTATGTCCTATATTTTTTTGTTGAGGGCCAGACCTGTTGTTCAGGGCAATACAAACTGCAACATGGGCCTAGAGTATGGAAATTTGTACTAATTTAGCCAGGAATTTGGCTATGTTTGAGACCTGTTGTTGCCATGGTCACCATTGTTGAGGTTTGTTGCTGTATGCTGTAGACACCAGAGACTTTAATGTCTTCTAATAACTTTGTTTTTACTTCCTCTTTTGGTTTGGGTCATCCTTTTGTGCTGTTCCCTAGAGATAATCTGTTGTTTACAGTTCTCCCAGCTGTAATCCACTGTTATTATTGGAAGCTTGTATAAGTGTGGTGATAGGGTGTGGATGATGGAGAGTATTCTCTATTCTGATTAAGTCTCAGTGTTTGGAGTGCACAGCATTAGGCACTCAAGAGAATTTCTGTTCCTACCCTAGGGGTAGAGCTTTTTTCTGTCCCCCTTTTCCCTTCATCTGCAGTGGGTATCCACCACTGTCTCAGTCTGTGACCTAAAAGACCTTCCCTCTGGAGAATAAGGCTTCCCCAACCCCTAAGTGAGACAGGGAGGACTTGTCTGAGCAGAATCCCCTGACTGCCCTTCAAACCTCGACAATGGTACCCATGGCAACAACAATAGATGCAGTGCTATTCTGTCAGTGTGCTGGGGTGGTTGCCAGGACAGATAAACCTTTTGTTTCCTAAGGGAGGATGTTCTGGGAAGATTTTGCAGTTGCTGCTGTGCCTCTCCCCGGCCAAAGCCATGGGGGAGCTTTCTGTGGATTCTCCATGATCTTCTCTGTGAGAGTCTGGTGTGGTTTCAAGAAGAAAAGCCTGCAAAGGGTTGAGAACCACCCCCATGACTATGAACCCCAGTAGCTTCAACCTTCTCATGCTGCCCCAACTCAGTCTCTGCTTACGTAAGTTCACCAAAATTTCTAGTTTAATCATCTTACTCACTCATATGGTATCCAGTGGTTTCTGCCTCAGATAAACAAATGCTTAGGTCCTGTGCTTCGCTGAAGATGCTTGTCTCTCCAAATTTGGGGGTAACTTCCAATCTCTGATCAGTTCACAAAAAGTCATTAATTTCTTGCATGTCCAGCTTTTTTCTTGTTGGAAGAAAACTGCTTATGCAAAACAAGAATAGTGAAAAATACATTACTGACCAAGAGATCATTTTATTTCTCTCACTATACCAACCCCAAATGTTTTCTTTTTAGAAGCCGCAGTTCATAGCAGTGGATAAAAAGATTTTGTCACATAGACTAGTTTCCATTCCGTTAGTCAACTGGAGGTATCTAAATTGAGATAGATACATTTATAGGCTGGCTATGCTTGAGTCTTCGAAGGCAACTTTAGATCTAAAATGCACATGCCAATTGTCTCCTTTTCCTTCTGGACAAAGATGCTCTACATGATGTGCTTCTCCACTCAGATTTTCCTGGGTCTTATTCCTTTTGATGCATCAAGTTCTACCAAGCAATTCTTTACTTTCTTATCTACTTTATATAGCTGTTCCCAGTGAGCAACCTCCAAGGCCACAGCAGTGTTATTCCTCTGGATATCAAAAGGATAGTGGCACTTCTCAACAAGTGCCTTCTGAGACTTCTCTGAATCATTGCATCCTAAATGTGTTTGGTTGAACTCTGCTTAACCTCTTCATCTGGACAGTTTTTTTGCTCACTGAGTGTACTAGCAAATTATCCAACAGAGGTACCATGTTTTCCAATGACACTGATAAACAACCCTATTGTTGATATGATAAAGGAGGTCCCTGGGGCAATCATATATATTTCTTTGAATAGATAATATGAGATAAGCCCAGTTATATGTGTATAGGGTGCTATGACACCATTTTAGATAAAGGAACTGGAAGAATTCCTCAGGGATAAGCCCTCATGACAGATTCGTCCTCTATATTCAGCAAGAGGTGGTACAGGGGGCAACACATGGCTACAGCTTAGTGTCCCCAGACCCTGCCAGAAGAGCATGTCGGATGCCACAGTAAGATGGCCACTCAGAGGTTTCATACAGTTACCTTCTGAAAATAAAAAATCTAACTTCCTCTTAATTCCCCCCTCTATGTTTATTAAATGCTTATACTTAACAGGTAATAACTTTTGTGGCTATATGTACTTTTGATTGATGAACAGTTGAAATTTGTGGTTGAAAAGATAATTTTATCAGAGAAGACGAGGCAAGATTTAAAGTTTTCCATAATTGCTTATCAAGCATACTTGCACATTGAACAAGTATCTGTAAAGCATTTACTACATGATAGTCATTGCTCTAGATGTTAGAATGTAGCAATGAAGAAAAAGATAACAGCCCTGCCCTCTGAAAGCTTATATTCTAGTTGGGTAAAACAGGTCAATAATCAAGTTAATGACTAAAGAAGTAGGGAGAGAGTGGTACAGCTGGTGGAAGCAGTATGGGAAATACTTTTCTGAGGAGGTGATACTTGAGCTCCTGGATGCTTAGGCAGCCTCCGCAGTGTCTAGTGGGGGCATGTTAAATGTCTAATAGATACCTATTAGACATCCAAATGAACATGTCAAATATGTCCTTGGGTATATAAGCCTGGACAAGATTGTGTAAGGAAGTAAAAAAACAAGTCTATGTTTTTAATGTTCTAGAAGTACCTGGAATTAACTTGGGAGATTGTCTGGATAGAGTAGAGATAAGAGTGCAAGATCAAGTCCTAAGGACTATAAATATTCAGAGGATGAGGAGCTAGTGTGGTTGAAAGGAAGTTAGAATCAAAACACTAAGAGAAAAATGTATTTCTGTTAGGGGAGTGGTGGGACTGGTGAATTTGGCGAAATGCTACTGAGTTCAATTAAAAGTAGTACAGGGAAGTCATTCTTTGATTTGGAAGCCCAGCAAGCATTCATGACCTAGACAACAGGGCTTTCAGTGGTGTGCTAGGAAAGGAGTCTCATTCCAGTGGGCTGAGGAGAGAATAGGTGAGGAACTAGAGACCACGAGTATAGATGTGGAGCTCATGAGATCAAAGAGTTCCACATCTATACTCATGGTCTCTAGTAGTTTTTTATTAGTTATTTTTTTGTTTTGGTTTTGGTTTTTTTGAAGAGGGGAGATACTGGCACATGTTTGCATACTGATGGGAATAATCCAGTAGGGAGGGAGAAATTCATGACGTGAAAGAGCAGAGTATAAATTGCGGGAGTGGGTAAACAGGAATATATTCCAGAGCACAAAGGGAGAGAAGCGTACAAAGGACAGAAGGCCAAGAGTTTTGGGGCAGTGTCAGTTGCCCTGTACCGTTTTAAACACAGCTGTAATTTCTGGCTTTTCTCTTAAAGCATACTAGTTGATAAAGCTACACATTTATTTCAGAAAGAAATCTAGATTTTATATCCCTCTTTTGCCTGAGTGAACTATGTGTTCTATGAAACCCTAGCTACATAGATCCCCACAGTAAGTGCTATCTCAAAACAGCATCATCTCATGTAGTCCTCACAGTAAATCATGAATTCAGGTGCTATTAAAGATATTTTATATACAAGGAATTTGAAAATGTGGTAATGAAATACACCCAGCTCTGCTGAGGAATCCTTAATAGAGGAAGGAAATACACATTTGAATTAAATTGCTGTGTAAGAATACGACATTTTGACTCAAGCAGAACTCATGTTTTTCTATGTATTTTTTCATGGAAATGCAGATTTTGAAAAAGTCTGGTTTTCCTTGCAATTCACCTGAAAATAATTTTCCTTTTGGAGCTGATAACACCAGCCATAGTTATCATTCTAGGAGGATAGTTATGCCATAACTTATCTGTGCATAGGAACAGGTTCTTTTGTCTGAGCCTGAGGGCTTCTCCAAAGGTTGTTATCTGGGTTAGATGTCTGTCTGCAAGATGCAGCTGCTGCCTTGATGCAACAGGGACATTTCAGTGGATGTGGAAGGGTCAGTTTCTGTTTCCCTCCCCACTTAACCCTTGGCTTCCTCTTACTATGCATGAGAAAATTGTTGTAAATTTGCTCTCTGGCTGTTTCATTCAAAATGTATCTCAAGTACCTGGAATAAAGAGTATAAAGCTTATTTTGGTTTAATGCCTAACAGAATGTGGACATTTCATTTTTCAGAGCTTGTACAGAAATAGGCAGTTTGTATAGGAAGATTAGAGTGATTCTCTCTTCCGTATTAGAAATGTCCCATTGCTCTCTCTATAATGTTTCTCTCACAGAAGGTTCAGACACGTTAAGTAGCTTGTTAGGATCATCCAGTTCACCACTGCCCTTTTCCTGATGTGAAGTCATCTGAAGTAAAGGAAATCAGCTTAAATGAAATGTTTTGCATCTATGCTGCAAAGATGACGACTATGAAAGCAGTCTTCAGTCTTTGTTGCTCTTGTAACAAGCAGGTGTAACTTGCTCCCACTTACCCTTTCTGGGTAATTTCTTTTTCTCTCACCTTTACTATAAGCTATTTTTATTAAAAGATTAAAAGGAAATAAAAGAAATAATGATATCTATAGAGTCGATCATTAAGTTTTTGTCATCTTTCGTGGTCACACCCCTCAGGGATGCAGTTCTTTAAGGGTCATGGAGTGTCTTTTCTCATGTATCACCAGGAATAGTTCATCTTTCTCCTTCTTAGAAGAGGGAAAGTGGCTTAATGATGAGAAATATCTTTAACTTGACTCTGGACTTATTATTCATCACTTAAAAACAGCTTAGTAGTAAGGATATTCTTATAGACTTTTAATAGAGTATCATTAAATCTCTAGCCCATAGTTTAAATGAAGTGGCTGTGTGGCTGGGTTTTTCATAATAATGAGGGAAAAAATCCTGACTGCTCTTCTAACTAGATGTTTTACCTGTTAGTAACTTGGTGAGAGATACATTATTTCTGTGCATAATACTGAATAAACCCAAGAATATGCATAGCCCTGATTCTTGTACTCATGACCAACTTCTCCTGACCCTCTTAGCAGAATTATTTCTTTTTTTAAGAAAAAGCTATATCATCCAGAGCTCTGTTATGATGTTTAACACACCATGTTCAATGGTTACGTGTTCAAATTAAATTCATTAGCTTTTCATTGAAATGAAACTCATTTGGTTTTTGATCATAGCATTTTACTTTTTTATTTTTTCCAGAAAGAACTAGAGAAGCAGAAGAGAATTAAGAGGAACCAGCAGCTGGAAGCAATAGCCAAAGAACATTATAAAGGGGTCTTGCTAAGGAAAAAAGGTCTAGAGCCTTGGAAGAGATTGAGAATGCAAAGCAAACAAAACCTCCAGGTACAGCATCCCACTATTACCCCTGAGGTTAGAAAATGGACTTTTTGAAATAGGATGGATGCCCAGTTAAACTTGGGGGAGGGTGGGGTTTGGTGATTTAAAGCCAGAAAGATAAATTAATTGAATGTGCATATTTGTTTTGGATATAATTTTAGATTTGGTCTTCTAAGGTAGAGAAGGACTTTTCTAATTGACTAAGTTGGAAAAAATGAGAGGAAATTTTTTATTAGAGATCCCCAAGGTAAGATGAATAGAAGCTTCTCTCAGTTTGAGTAAGGGAAAAGTTATTACCATAAGGTACATCAGTCAGGTTTCTGCCTGTGATAAAGTTGCATAACAAACAACCCCCAAATATCAGTGGCTTACAGCTCAAGTATTTATTTCTCACTCATATGTCTATGGGCCAGCTGTAGATTGAGTTCAGGTCTCTCCCCAAGCCTCTCATTCTGGTTACAGCAGCTACTCAGGGCATGCTATTTGCCTGGCAACTGTCAGAACTACAAAAGGCCAAACCAGATTATATAAACCCACTGCTTGTATTATGTCCAGATCTTCGATTGGCCAAAGCAAATCATAGGGCCAAGCTCGAAGTCATTGAGAGAAGGCGGCTCCATCCACTCTACAGGGAGGAACTATGAAATCACATTGTAAAGGGTATGGGTGTATAATTCTATTCTAGAGAATAGTAATTCACTCTACTGCGGAGAGATATGTGAAATCAAACACCACTGAAATTTCTAATATTTCTCTAACAAATTTATCCAGTGCATAGAACAGGGCATTCAACTAAATGATAAAAAATTCAAGCAGGGTGCAGTGGCTCACGCCTGTAATCCCAACACTTTGGGAGGCCGAGGCAGGCGGATCACAAGTTCAGGAGTTCGAGACCAGCCTGGTCAATATGGTGAAACTCCGTCTCTACTAAAAATACAAAAATTAGCCAGATGTGTTGGCCGGCGCCTGTAGTCCCAGCTACTCAGGAGGCTGAGGCAGGAGAATTGCTTGAACCCGGGTAGTGGAGGTTGCCGTGAGCCGAGATTGTGCACTGCACTCTCCAGCCTGGGTAAAAGAGTGAGACTCCATCTAAAAAAAAAAAAATCAAAATAGATAAAATGTTATCTCATCTTTTGGCTCCCCGGCTGGGATGAGTCCAGGACAGGCAGAAATCTCAGGTGCCACAGAGACCTCCGTGGTGGTCATTTTGGCCAATGACTGCCAAGAGACTCACTTGAATCGATCACAATCACAGTGCCAGATACCTAGACAAGGCTTAGAAAATCATTGTTTGGAGAGGACTAAGAAAGCTTTTCCCCTCCTGACTGTAAAAGAATATAACAGTTACTTTTAAAAATCTATAAACTCTGATTTGTATATTTATTTTGATAGAACGATACTCAGTTGAAAAGACATTAAATTATTCATGTTATTTTCTATCAGATGGTTTTGTGGTTTATTGATCATGTCTAAATTTCAATGGTGGTGATAGCTTATTCCACAACATTTTTGAAAGTATTGGCATTTCCTTAATTAGACAGTGGTTAAGTCATGAGAAAAAGAGGCTTGTTGTGGAGTTGCTGTCCAAGCTCCAGGAGAGCAAATCAAGAATGTTGCCAGCCACCCACTCCAAAACTCAGTGGAAGTGGAGTGATGGCTTAAGAGGTTGTGTATTCCATTTCCATAACCAGCCAATCACTGTGATCTTCAGTGAGTTAGTACTGAAAGGCCACGCATAATGTGAATGTATAACCTCCATATAGAACAGGTCAACAGTCAAAGCTTTTAGGACACAGGCTGCCTGTACCTCCAGATTAGTTTCTAACTGCCTAAATGTGTTTTATAGCATCATTTGCAAAGGTGATATGTTTCTTTAAATGTTTTAAAATTTAAGGAATAACGTTTTCCATTTAAAAACTTATCCAGGTGGCAGAAGAACATTACTTTTTGTTCCTACAGAGGAAATACCTGCTGACCTGGTTCCAGTGTAGTCAGGAAAGTCTGGCTAGAAAGACGGCCCAGGCTGATCAATTTTATTCCCAAATACTGCTTAGGAGAGTCTTCTGGAGCTGGCTACAGGTAAGGACATAACGAAGGGTACCTTAAATACATCTCATTGCTTAATCCTATGTAAGAAAACTAAATGGAATCCAGAATGTCCAGGGTCATTAAGCTTTTTTCAAGAAAACAAGAGTAGTCAGTCCCATTCACCGCTTTGAAATAAATGTGAAAATGGCAAATCAGTTTTTATTAGTATAAATTCCTAAGCATGTGTTTGTTTCACAAAGTGTGTATAAACTGTAAGTTATCATTCCATGAGCTTTTGTTTTTATACTTCTTATCTCATAGTGCTCAAGTGATTTAGAAACTTACCCCTTCAATCTTAAAACTGTTTTTACTTCTGTGTTCTGTTATCATTTTTAGAATACATTATAGAGGATATTATCTTGGCTGCCAGGTTACCCTTTTTATGTCTCTAGTGTTCTTTTGTTTCATTTCTGTTTAAATTCTGTGTCTTTTGTGCTGTTTATTTGCTCTAATTCTATGTCAACTGATATTTTTCGTCTCACTTTTATTTCTGTCTTCATCCCCAGTACCTGATTGATCTGCAGGAAGAAGTAAGAAAATTTTATGTACATTTTCTTCAGAAGAAGATTTTCAGGGCCTGGTTTAACATGGTCAGGGAGGTGAAGATTGATTCTCAGGGCAAGCATGAGATTGCAGAGGAGCACAGTGACAGGTGAGGTTTTCATCTTGAGGAAAATTCACTCTCTGACTTGACAGTTGCTCAGCAATATATTCTGCTCCTACAGTGTGTCTGCAAATACGAGCTAGGGGCTAGGAGAGTGGGGTAGTTGGAAACACCAGGCAGGGGTGGGAGTCCCAACTCACCAGCAAGGTGGTAAACCCCCTGGGACTCCAGGGTCCCATCTTTAAAGTGAGAAAGGGGAGGAAGGAGGAGGCCTTCCCTTTCTACTTTATAGAAACTGGCAAGAGAATAAAACGATGTGAACTACATAAAACATACCTAAGCAAAAATACTGTATTCTTTGTTAGTCATATAGTTTTATTGTTTAAGTTCAATTTCTCTTTGAACAAAAGTGCTTAAATCATACAAATACAGCTTAACAAATGACTATAAAGTAGACACCCTTTGCAACCACCACTGAGGTCAAAAAGTTGAACATTGCTGTTACACAGGCTCCTTCCCAGGTCTCCCCTAAACTACGCTCCTGATGTTTACAATGAACATTTCTTTTTACTTTCCTCCTAAGTATGCAGCCTTCAATGATATAGTTTAGTTTTTCCTGGTTTGGAACTTTATATATATGGAATCATACTATATGCCATATTAATATTTAAAATACAGTTATGTTTTATTTAATCCAGTTGTCTTTGAGAAATAAGGTATTCTGTATAAATAAATTTTAGAGCATACACTCAGCATTTCTCAATAACTTTAAAAAAAAAAGTTTTATATTTGTTTCCTAATTTGAAGCATTTGGACAGAATGTTCTTAATTTCATTATGTACTTCCCTTTAAAAGTAGCGATTTGATGTCATTCTTTATGAGCATTAGTTAGTGTTCAGTGATGCCTCCAGTTTTTTTGAGGTATGAAGACTGTTGTGTGGGTGTGGAAAAGTGCCTCTTTTCTCAGTCTTGCTGTGTCACCCAGCGGGAATGCAGTGGCGTGATCTTGGCTCACTACAACTTCTTTCTCCTGGGTTCAAGCAATTCTCATGCCTCAGCCTCCTGAGTAGCTGGGATTACAGGCACGCACCACCACACATGGTTAATTTTTGTATTTTTAGTAGAAACAGGGTTTCACCATGTTGGCTGGTGCTGTTTTGTTTATATTTGTGTGTTTATCTCTGTTCCTTGTAATAAGTTCTTATCTTACTGCTGTGAGGGTGCCCATCTCCACCAAAACCTGTTTGTCCTTGTTTAATTTACAGATACTGGAAATCAGTGGAGTGGGAAAATAGATAAACAAGTTGATTATACTTTTGCCTTAATTAAAACAAATAAGCAATAAGTGAGGGTATTCAGAGGATTACCCTTTGAATAAATGATTGAGCTTTAGAGTTTGAAGTTTAGGACTCAATACCTATGTGACCCTGAACAAATACCCTTTCAAAGCCTCTCTGTTCCTTTCATAAAATGAGGATAGCAAGAGAAACTATCTTATGGATTGCTGTGAAAACTAAACAGGGTACTGTAGTAACTCAATGCACTGCTTTGCCCAAAATAATAACAAACCTTTTCTTTTTAGTTTAGTGTTGTTGTGAATATATTATCATTAAACATGCTTTTTGCCTTTGCTTTCTTTTTTTTTTTTTTTTTTTTTTTTTTTTTTTTTTTTTTTTTTTTTTTTTTTTTTTTTTTCTTTTTTAGAACATTTTACTATTTTATTTGTTTTGGGTTGTCCTGTGGATTATTATTTTTTTTAATATATATTTTATTGCATTTTAGTTTTAGGGTACATGTGAAGAACATGCAAGATTGTTGCATAGGTACATACATGGCAATGTGGTTTGCTGCCTTCATGCCCATCACCTATATCTGACATTTCTCCCCATGTTATCCCTCCCCAGCTCCCCACCCCACACTGTCCCTCCCCTAGTTCCCCTCAACAGACTCTAGTGTGTGATGCTCCCCTCCCTGTGTCCATGTGATCTGATTGTTTGACACCGATCTGTAAGTGAGAACATGGAGTGTTTTTCTGTTCTTGTGTCAGTTTGCTGAGAATGATGGTTTCCAGATTCATTCTTGTCCTTACAAAGGATATGAACTCATCGTTTTTTATGGCTGCATAGTATCCCATGGTGTATATGTGCCACATTTTCCCTGTCCAGTCTATCATCGATGGGCATTTGGGTTGGTTCCAGGTCTCTGCTATTATAAACAGTGCCACAATGAATATTCATGTGCCTGTGTCCTTATAATAGAATGATTTATAATCCTCTGGATATATACCCAGTAATGGGATTGCTGAGTCAAATGGAATTTCTATTTCCAGGTCCTTGAGGAATCACCACACTGTCTTCCACAATGGTTGAACCAATTTACACTCCCACCAACAGTGGGAAAGCGTTCCTATTTCACCACACCCTCTCCAGCATCTGTTGACTCCAGATTTTTTAATGATCGCCATTCTAACTGGTGTGACATGGTATCTCAGTGTAGTTTTGATTTGCATTTCCCTAATGACCACTGATGATGAGCATTTTTTCATATGTTTGTTGGCCTCATATATGTCTTGTTTTGTAAAGTGTCTGTTTATATCCTTTACCATTTTTGAATGGGCTTTTTTTCTTGTAAATCTGATTTAGTTCTTTCTCAGATGCGTAGATTGCAAAAATTTTTTCCCATTTTTTTGGTTGCCGATTCACTATAATGATTGTTTCTTTAGCTGTGCAGAAGCTCTGAATTTTAATTATGTCCCATTTACCTACTTCGGCTTTTGTTGCCAATGCTTTTGGTATTTTAGTCATGAAGTCCTTGCCTATGCCTATGTCCTGAATGATTTTGCCTTGGTTTTCTTCTAGGGTTTTTATGGTGTTAGGTCTTATGTTTAAGTCTTTAATCCATCTGGAGTTAATTTTAGTGTCAGGTGTCAGGAAGGGGTCCAGTTTCTGCTTTCTGCATGTGGTTAGCCATTTATCCCAACACCATTTATTAAACAGGGAATCCTTTCCCCATTGCTTGTATTTGTGAAGTTTGTCAAAGATCAGATGGTTGTAGATGTGTGGAGTTGCCTCCAAGGCTTCTGTTCTGTTCCATTGGTCTATGTCTCTGTTTTGGTACCAGTACTATGCTGTTTTGATTACTGTAGCCTTGTAGTATAGTTTGAAGTTAGGTAGTGTGATGCCTCCAGCTTTGTTCTTTTTGCTTAGAATTGACTTGCCTATGGGAGCTCTCTTTTGGTTTTATATGAAGTTTAAGGTGTTTTTTTCCAATTCTGTGAAGAAGTTCATTGGTAGCTTGATGGGGATAGCGTTAAATCTACAGATTACTTTGGGCAGTATGGCCATTTTCACGATATTGATTCTTCCTAACCATGAGCATGGAATGTTTCTCCGTTTGTGTCCTCTCTTATTTCGTTGAGCAGTGGTTCTCCTTGAAGAGGTCCTTTACATTGTTTGTTAGTTGTATTCCTAGGTATTTTATTCTCTTTGTAGCTATTGTGAATGGCAGTTAGTTCTTGATTTGGCTCTCTGTAAGTCTGTTATTGGTGTATAGAAATGCTTGTGATTTTTGCACATTGATTTTTGTATACTGAGACTTTGCTGAAGTTGCTTATCAGTTTCAGGAGATTTTGGGCTGAGATGATGGGGTCTTCTAAATATACAATCATGTTGTCTGCAAATAGAGACAATTTGACTTCCTCCTTTCCTAATTGAAGACGCTTTATTTCTTTTTCTTGCCTGATTGCTCTGGCTAGAACTTCCAATACTATATTGAATAGGAGTGGTGAAAGAGGGCATCCTTGTCTAGTGCCAGATTTCAAAGGGAATGCTTCCAGTTTTTGCCCATTCAGTATGATATTGGCTGTGGGTTTGTCATAAATACCTTTTATTATTTAGAGATACGTTCCATCAATACCTAGTTTATTGAGTTTTTAGCATAAAGGGCTGTTGAATTTTGTCAAAGGCCTTCTCTGCATCTATTGAGATAATCATGGTTTTGTCTTTGGGTCTGTTTATGTGGTCAATTACGTTTATAGACTTGCATATGTGGAACCAGCCTTGCATCCCCAGGATGAAGCCTACTCGATCATGATGGATAAGCGTTTTGATGTGCTGTTGCAATCGGTTTGCCAGCATTTTATTGAAGATTTTTGCATCTATGTTCATCATAGATATTGGTCTGAAGTTTTCTTGTTGAGTCTCTGCCAGGTTTTGGTTATCAGGATGATGTTGGTCTCATAAAATGATTTAGGAAGGGTTCCTTCTTTTTGGATTGTTTGGAATGGTTTCAGAAGGAGTGATACCAGCTCCTCTTTGTATGTCTGCTAGAATTTGGTTGTGAACCCATCTGGACCTGGGCTTTTTTTGGTTGGTAGGCTATTAATTGCTGTCTCAACTTCAGCCCTTGTTATTGGTCTATTCAGGGTTTCGACTTCTTCCTGGTTTAGCCTTGGGAGGATGCAAGTGTCCAGGAATTTATCCATTTCTTCCAGCCTTACTGGTTTATGTGCATAGAGTTGTTTGTAGTGATCTCTGATGGTGGTTTATATTTCTGTGGAATCTGTGGTGATATCCCCTTTATTGTTTGTTATGGCATCTATTTGATTATTCTCTTTTCTTTTTTATTAATCTGGCTAGTGGTCTATTTTGTTGATCTTTCCAAAAAACCAGCTCCTGTATTTATTGATTCTTTGAAGGGTTTTTTGTGTCTCTGTCTCCTTGAGTTCTGCTCTTAGTTATTTTTTGTCTTCTGCTAGGTTTTTAGCTTTTTTGACCTTCTCCCCTAGCTCTTTCAATTTTGATGAATAGAGTCTCGATTTTAGATCTTTCCTTGCTTCTCATGTGGGCATTTATTGCTATATATTTTCCTCTAGACACTGCTTTAAATGTGTCCCAGAGATTCTGGTATGTTGTGTCTTCATTTTCGTTGGTTTTGAAGAACATCCTTATATCTGCCTTCATTTCATTGTTTATACAGTCAACATTCAAGAGCCAGTTGTTCGGTTTCCATGAAGCTGTGCGGTTCTGAGTTAGTTTCTGAATTCTGAGTTCTAACTTGATTGCACTGTGGTCTGACAGACTGTTTGTTATGATTTCCATTCTTTTGCATTTGCTGAGGAGTGATTTACTTCCGATTATGTGGTCAATTTTAGAGTAGATGTGATGTGGTGCTGAGAAGAATGTATCTTCTGTGGATTTGGTGTGAAGAGTTCAGTAAATGTCTATTAGGTTTGCTTGTTCCAGGTCTGCATTCAAGTCCTGGATATCCTTGTTAATTTTCTGTCTCGTTGATCTGTCTAATATTGACAATGGGGTGTTAAAGTCTCCCACTACTATTATTGAGTGGGAGTCTAAGTCTCTTTATAAGTCATTAAGAATATGCCTTATGTATCTGGGTGCTCCTGTATTGGGTGCATATATATTTAGGATCGTTAGCTCTTCTTGTTGCATTGATCCTTTTACCATTATGTAATGTCCTTCTTTGTCTCTTGATCTTTGTTGGATTAAAGTCTATTTTATCAGAGACTAGAATTGCAACTCCTGCTTTTTTTTTTTTTTTTTTGCTCTCCATTTGCTTGGTAAATCTTCCTCCATCCCTTTATTTTGAGCCTATGTGTATCCTTGCATGTGAGATGGGTTACCTGGATACAGCAGACTGACGGGTTTTGGCTTTTTATCCAATTTGCTAGTCTGTATCTTTTGATTGGGGCATTTAACCCATTTATATTTAGGGTTAATACTGTTATGTGTTAATTTTATCCTGCCATTTTGATGCTAGCTGGTTGTTTTGCCTGTTAATTGATGTGGTTTCTTCATTGTGTCGATGCTCTTTACCATTTGGTACGTTTTTGGAGTGGCTGGTATTGTTCCTTTCTGTGTTTAGTGCTTTTTCAGGAGCTCTTGTAAAGCAGGCCTGGAGGTGATGAAATCTCTCAGCAATTGCTTGTTCGTAAAGAATTTTATTTCTCTTTTGCTTATGAAACTTAGTTTGGCTGGATATGAAATCCTAGTTTGAAAGTTCTTTTCTTTAAGGACGTTGAATATTGGCCCCCACTCTCTTCTGGCTTGTAGGATTTCTGTGGAGAGATCCACTGTGTATCTGATGGGCTTCCCTTTGCGGGTAACCCAGTGTTTCTCTCCGGCTGCCCTTATATTCTCCTTCATTTCAACCCTGGTGAATCTGACGATTGTGTGCCTTGGGGTTGCTCTTCTTGAGGAATATCTTTGTGGTGTTCTCTGTATTTCCTGGACTTGAATACTGGCTTGCTTTGCTAGGTTGGGGAGGTTTTCCTGGATAATATCCTGAAGAGTGTTTTCCAGCTTGGATTCATTCTCTCCGTCCTATTCAGATACACTTATCAAATGGAGATTAGGTCTTTTCACATAATCACGTATTTCTTGGTGGCTTTGTTCGTTTCTTTTTACTCTTTTTTCTCTAATCTTCCCTTCTTGTTTTATTTCATTGAGTTGATCTTCGACTTCTGATATCCTTTCTTC
>PVKP010021332.1:0-39298 GCA_004027715.1 Plecturocebus donacophilus | reverse complement strand
GTAGAATATAGGGACATTTGGTCAGGCCAGAAAGGGCCATTTGTCTTGAATGTTATGTCATCTTTACTACTGACTCAATCCACTCTGTCTAGAGGTAGCTCCCTCTAGACACAGAGCAGTAGCCTGGGCAGCCTGCTGAGATGGAGGGGACAGCGTTTGCAATGGAAACCAACCTTGTCTGGCTTGTTTCTGTTTTCAGAGCCAACATTTCTCAGAGCCGCAGTTCCTACTCCTTGAACAAACAGCTCATTATTAACATGGAGCCCCTGCAGCCCCTGCTTCCTTCCCCCAGTGAGCAAGAAGAGGAACTTCCTCTGGGTGAGGGTAAGTCAGTCTCTTCATCCCAAAGGCTGGCACTGCAGGCCTTTTATGGAAAGAACAAGGGAGGTACCAATTCTGCATATGATGGGTAATGGATTAGTATATGAGGTGGAGTGAGCCGTAAACTATGTTTTTAGTAAATAAGTTTTTTGCAGCTGGAAGGCTGTGTTATACTGGGAGCTCTAGTCGTTTCTCCTGGAGAGAGTCACTGGTATAAAGTATTTCTAAAATTAAATGTGAAAGGACTAATGGTGTTAGACCTACATCGGTCCAGTACGGTAGCCATTAGCCATGTGTGGCTGTATAAAACTAAGTTTAAATTCATTATAATTAAAAACCCATTTCCTCAATCACACTAGCCAGATTCCCAATGCACAATAGCTCTGTGTGGCTGGTGGCTGCCATATTGGGCACTGAGACTGAGATCATTTTCTTTATCACCGAAAGCTCTATTGGATGGTGATGTCTGCCACTGTAATCACAATTAAATTAGTGGCTGTAAAAAGAATTCTCCACAAGTATCTTTACATTGATCATCCCATTTATGCCCCAACCTTCTTGTTCTCGTTCCTTCATTTACATGTTTTGAAACAAAAGTGAAGTGTCCACTGCAGCCCTCAAATGTGTTATACTTTTAAAGATAATAATATACATGTGTCTAGGCATCTTTGTTTGTTTTTAAGAACTCTTCTAACTTCAGGGAAGAATCTTACCACACCGCTTGCTGCAGACACCTGCAGGCATCTCACATTCTTATTAATTTCAAAGATTTGTTTAAATTAAATTAATTTAACTAAATCAAAAACAAATGCACACAAAATAAAATTACTAGAACTTTTGAATATGAACATGCTTTTTCTTAACTTCATGTGATTTTGGTTTCATCATTGAAAATCTGAATACTAGGAAGTTTCAGGAGGGCAGATTACTCTGTCCCCAAAAGATCACCTTCACCTCCAGCTCAAGTCAAGAATTTCTTTCATGGAAGAAAACTTTCTAGTCTATCATAATGGTATGGCTAGGAAGGCAGATACTCTTGAGATAGGTGGCAGCAATCAATTTGCAGTGACATGTAAAAAATTCTAGCAAATCTTTTCTGAAAGGCAGCTTTAATGGTTAGAAGGAGAATTGGGCAACTGGATGCCAAAAATTCCATGGTTGGAGGGAAAGTGTACAAAATATGAAAGATGGGATCTTAGAAGACACTAGTTGTCTTAAACTGGGCTACAAGAGATGATGATAATGAGTACATGCTTGTTATAAATGGCTTTTGCTATCTATCTTAAACAATGAACTCAAAGTTCCATGCAAAATTAATTTTCTTAGCCCAAGGGCCTCTGGGTCCATGTTGCTTGTCTGTGTTTTTCAGCAGATTATCTATTTTTGTATGTTTTGCATATGAAAGGAAAGCAGTTTTCATTTCTGGTGACTAATGGTTTTCTGAGTTTCCTCCTAAATGCTTGGAATATTGCTTTGCATGAAAATCACTTTTTCTGAAGGTCATGATTATCCCAAGGTTGAATGAAGGAGGGTGTGGCTAATAGAGAAGAAAAGAGAAGGGGCAGCTCACAACTGGAATTGTGACTGTACCTTGTCTGCAAAGATGGAAGCCTAGATGCGAATACAATTTGGAGACCCAGACAAGTTGAATGGTTGTGATGGAGAATATGGAAGCCTAGGCCCTGCTGCCTTACAATGCCCAAGATGTGAAAGGCAACTTGGTCGAACTTTCCTCTGGACTCTTCATCCCATTTATCTGTTAGGAACATCTGGTTTGCTCCATTTTCTATAATAAGGTCCCACTGGTAAATATTAGGTGTGTTTTTAACATAGCAACTGTATGGACAATAGACAAACCGTTATAATTAACTGCAAAAAAATTTAAAGTCTCTCATGACAGGATAGGAATGCATAAGTTACCTTTTCAATTTTCCCAGTTTTAAAGAACCATCTTAAATTCTTTCACCAAACTGATAGTAAAGCCAAACTGATAGATCTCTCTCTTAAAAAGTCCACAGTAGCTCTATCAATGTCAAATTATTTTCTCCAGGAGATTTGTACCCTTATAGAACATCTTTGTGGGTTTTAAAGTTCAGGCAATTCATAACACCTTTCAGGATACAGACTCAATTAAAAAGCAAGAGAAGTAGAAACAAAAATATTGTTAATTTTTCAAAAAGTACAATGATTCTCTCAATTTAGAGTAAGAGCAAAATTATCTTAGGCACCACAAAATTCAAAGTATGATTTCCACCACAAATGTAGCTCTGTGTTCTGGATACCATTGTACCTTGGTTACTAGTCAAAGTCTGCTCCACGGCTCTTGTCTTTGAGTGTTGGGCAATGGGATTCAGGCATTCCATGAGATAGATACCTATTTTATAGATTCACACTTCTCAGATTTATAAAAAGAGAGACAGATTACAGTTCTAAACAAAGAAGATGTTTCTGCCTTTGTGAATGAGCCCTATTTCTGGGCTTTTGAGCACATGCAGTATGAATAATTTTGTTTCATCTCTGTATTTTAATATTTCATTTCTTTTAATTTCTGAGCTAGAGCCAGATGTAAAGAGGCTAGGAATTCATTCATTCCTTAATGCAACAATTGTGACAAATACAAGTTGTACACCCTGTAGACCACACTTGCCATATCCAAGTTGCTGTGGACTATAAAGATGAAGACATGAAGATGCTCTTTTTTGGAGACTCACAGCCCACTGTGAGTCTGACACAGCAGTGGGATCACAGAGGCAATGACAAAGTTCTGCCTCTGCTGATTGAATTGTATGCTCACTTTTCTGTGTGCCCCACTGGATATCAGTGCCTTAACTTGCCTTGAGGGCATTTGTTCCTTGAGGGTATTTGTTCCATTGGAGTGTCTGACTTAAAATCAGTGGGCAAAGGAATAAATGGAAGAGATGGATGGGAAGAGGTGGTAATGAGTGTTCTGTTTCATCTGCATGGGGTGTGAGTGTGGTTTCAGGGAAGAGGTTCTGGGGGATGGTGAAGGTGAGGCAGAAAGTTAGGAGAGGACCAGATTATGGGCCTCATGTGACTTGCAGGAGAACTGAGACTTTAACCTGAGAGCATCTGGGAGGGATTGAGGGATTTCAGGTATGGGAATGATGTCAATGGCATGGGAATTGTCTTTTGCATCACTGGTGATGTGTAGAGAATGGATTAGAAGCAGACATGGCTGAAGCAGAGCTTTTCAACCTCAGAACTACTGACCTCTTGAGCTAGACAGTTCTTTTTAGTGGATTCCTGTGCATTGTAGGATGTTTAGTAGCTTCCTTGGCTTCTACGCAGTAGATGCCAGAAGGACTCCACCAACATTGACGACCAAAAATGTCTCCAGATATTGCCAGGTTTCCCCTGGGAAGCGCAAGAGTTCTCTGGTTAGAAACCACTGGGTTGAAGGCTACAGAGGAACCACTGGAGGAGCCCAGAGAGTAGATGTAAGGGCTGAAGGAGGCAGAGAGAATGCAACTAAGGAGGAGGCTGTGGATTTAAGGCATAGTCAGAGGCAGAGTTGTGGAGACAGGGTTGCTGGTTACATGGTTAGGGACGTAGCCTGTGGACTCCTACTGACCGGGTCCTGCCCTCGTCTCAGAGATGTTGAGTTGAAAACGCTTCAACCTCTTTATGTTAAAGATGGGACTGTAGAGACCCAGGAAGGCTTCAGTGAGTGGTGTGTGAGCATCATACAGGGAGTCCATGGCCAGCATGATTTTGTTGAATTGCTGAAGCCATCAAGAGAGTTACATACTACTATTGCTTCTCAGAGCTTCAAACACAGAGTGGTGGAGACTCGACATCACCACTTACCTTTGTTATCATTGTTCCCATCTGGATATACTAGTTCAGATTCTTGTCTGGGGGTTTCAAATCACATATTTTGGACTAGATTTATAAATGAGTTAAGATCAACATCTTGAGCCTTGTTAAAAATGTTGTCTAATGGCCAGGTGCGGTGGCTCACATGTATAATTTCAGCACTTTGGGAGGCTGAGGCAGGCAGATCACCTAAGGTGAGGAGTTCGATATCAGCCTGAGTTTCACATGGTGAAACCTCGTCTTTACAAAAATACAAAAAATTAGCTGGGTGTGGTGGTTCATGCCTGTAATTTCAGCTACTTGGGAGGCTGAGGCAGGGGAATTGCTTGAACCCAGGAGGTAGAGGTTGCAGTGAACCAAGATCGTGCCATTGCACTCCAACCTGGGCAACAGGAGTGAAACTCCGTCTCAAAAAAGTGTTGTCTAATTAAAAATTTTTTAAAAATCAGGCTGGGAGAAGAAAGTCTTAACTTATGGAAGCTCTGTCTGTGAGGTCATGAGAATGTTCTGGCACCTTGTCTTAGATGGTATGATTGATTGGTGGGAGCATCTCTGCTGCTGCCATGGCTCTCTGGGGTCATGACCACCCATTTGTCAGACAAGCTTTTTCCATTCTTTTTAAGTTTCTCAAAGACAGCTGGGCAGAGTATTATTGCCCAGATTAATGCAGTGGTGTTCTGGGAAAACGTGTGACCCCATTCACCCGTGTGACAGCTGGAGGATTCGGTCTCAAGTTGGCTGCGTCAGGGTGGATAAAAAACAAAATCAGTTCCTAGGCACCACTAGGCAACGGGAACGTTTTCAAAGCTCACCCAAAAGTTGCTCGGTTACAGGATCTGAGAGAACTAGTGCTGTGGAAAACTTTAGATGAGAAGGGCAAACCATTCGAAGAGTGCCACTTAGAGCTTATGAGAATTTCAGGAGAAGAAAAAATTGAGAGTGGGAATTGTTCTAGGTGAAAACGACATTTTAAGGAGTCATTAATCTGAATAAATTCACATGCAAAATGGAGCAGGCTCCCTATGGTGTGGATAGCACTGTGCTTATGTGTTTTATCAGTGGAGTATATGTTCTCACTATGGAAGAGTGTTGGATTTTGGTAGAGAATGAGAGTGAAATTAATCATGTGAGACTTGGTAACTGGCAATTACAGACACACTGAAGATCACTGGTGTCTGCCATAGGAGTGGTGCAGGCTGACATAAACATGGTAGAAAAGCCATGTATGGTAGGTACAACTATAATAAGTCAGAGTTGAAAATGTTTGTTTTCTCCTTACTGGCAAAATGAAAGCACAGTGGAGACACCAGAATTTCTATAAGGGAGGGTCTTGGGGGTGGCAGTGGGTGTTAGATTGAAGGGTCATGTGAAGCTGCTTTTGCATATGATCAAGAAAGTGTCTTTATTGAAGAATAGATGGAAATTAAGAGAACAGTAAAACTAACTCTCACAAGCCACCCTTTAGCACCATCCCTGTAAGTGTCTGTGTGTGTGTGTGTGTGTGTGTGTGTGTGTGTGTGCGTGCATGCGCACCAAGTGTATATGTGAATGCATGTGTTGTGCATGTGATGGGAAGTGTGTGTGGGAGGCAGAGGCAGGGTGTTCCAAGGTTTGCTTACAGTGTCTAGCCTTAACTATAGATAGCTTAAGGTGGCTTCACTAAAATTCTAGAAAGTCTGTGTGTGAACATGCAAAGGTATTTTGTGCATGTAAAAAGAGCATTGTCCTCATCCATCAGGCATGCCATACTCTTGGTCCCACCCACCTTCCACCCGAACACATAACAGGTGACTGGTGGGGCTGCTGCACTGTCTATGTGTATGCCTTTCACGCACTGCACAGTTGCTCTGATCCATTGCTGTGAAGCCTCTGACAGCCCAAGGCTGCTGTGGTTATACAATAGTGAGTTCCTTATCGTACCCTCTACCACGTTTGGTCTTCCTTCCCAACTGTCGGATGTGAACATTCACCTCCCTCTTTTCTCCCTTGTGGAGTTCCATGGCCATTGCTGAGACAAATTTACTCTTTTCTCATGGCTTTGGTGTCTTTCTTCCCACCATTTTTCCCCAGATGCTAAGCCTTTCTTCCCTTTGGCTCAGATGTGTCAGGACATATGCATTAGCGGCAATGCACTGTTTATTTTTATTTTTTAATTTTTTTAAACAGAGTCTCACTCTGTCACCAGGCTGGAGTGCAGTAGTATGATCTTGGCTCACTGCAACCTTCACCTCCTGGGTTCAAGCAATTCTTCTGCCTCGGCCTCCTGAGTACACGGGACTATAGGCATGCGCCACCACATCCATCTAATTTTTGTATTTCTAGTAGAGACGGCGTTTCACCATGTTGGCCAGGATGTTCTCGATCTCTTGAACTTGTGATCTGCCTGCCTCTGCCTCCCAAAGTGCTGGGATAACAGGCCCAGGCTGCACTGGTGTTTTTGAAATTTATGTTATGTCCCATGAAACAGAAGTTGTTTATAAGTCCTGTGGAATCACCTTTCCCCTTATGGTTTCTATCCCAGTTCTAATTAGACTTGTCCCTACCACAGGGTTTTGTGATTGCTATTTGCTTTATTTTTCATTATAAAACTAGTACATCATCTTCTTAAAAATTTAGAAATCACGAAAATGCATAAATGAGCAAAAAAAAAAAATCCCAGCTTGCCCTGCTTCTATAGGCTATCAGT
This sequence comes from Plecturocebus donacophilus, assembly GCA_004027715.1. NCBI lineage: Eukaryota > Metazoa > Chordata > Mammalia > Primates > Pitheciidae > Plecturocebus > Plecturocebus donacophilus. Next base: position 32,454 of record PVKP010021332.1, on the reverse strand, counting down.
GTTAATGCATTAGCAATTTCTTCCCTATGCATTTTAATGCAGTTGTAGTTATCCAGTATATTAAATTTCTAAAATTCCTGCTTTTTTTGCTTAATGTTGAAAACACTGGTGCATGAAAACACATCAGAAATTGAACTGGAGATCAAACAATGAATTGGGAACATATTTAACACAAACACAGACAAATGGGTTAGATGTCCTAGGTTAGAAGGATCTCATACAAAGCTCTGTTTTAAGCATCATTTTAGCATTGCACATGCTCGGGCTATCCTGAACATTCTTATTTAATGACATCTATAGTTTCCAGCTGCCGTTAAGCACACAGTAGCTGGACTTGCTTCTGCAGGAACTAGGAGACCTCCACAGAGCAGAAGGCAGCTCCTTTTGTTTATGATTGCAGTATTGCAGTAGCAAAATAAAAATTATGAATGATCACTATTGAATTCTTGAAGACAGCACTGCAGTTTGGGTCGGCAACTCCTCCGGGGTAGAAGATGTCAGGAGCAGCTTACAGGACAAGACATAAAGGCCTGAGCAGGCTCTGCAGATTCCCGTTTTGCAGTGTTTTCAAAAGCTCTTTACATTTTCTTTTGTGTTTTTCTTTGGAGCTATTCTCATCTTTGGAACTCTGGGTTTTTTATATTTTTGGATTTACTGACAACTTAAGTACTCATGAGACGTTTGCATCACTTGAAAGAGGACTTTGAAATTTTGAGTGTTTACTGTGTTGTAAGGAAGCTCAATGCCTTGTTCCTGACGCAAACTCGGTGCATTTTATCTTGCAAAGATTTTGTATTTTACATCTTAAGACACCAACGGTGTGCATCATTTCAATTCTGTAGTTGGCTAAGTCTCCACAAATAGTTCATTGTATGAAATACAGCATTCTGCAGTGTAAGCAGAGCAGTGGCTCAGGTGGCTGCTGTCTTTCTGCATTAATGTCTCAGATGAACTCTGGTGTTGGCTCCTCTGCCAAGCAGCCAGGTGACCACAGACAAGACTGTCCACCTTTCACAGCTTCATTTTCCTCATCTACAAAACAGGAAGATTGGATTTGAGCACCACTCAGGTGCTTTCTAGCTCTTAACTCTGATTCTTTTGCTGAATGTCAAGGCAAAAAAAAAAAAAAAAAAAAATCCAAGACTGTGGCTTGAGGTCTTTTTCCTTTGAGAAAAGAAATTTGGACACAGGAGTATTTTTCATAGCTTTTGAGGGTTAGAGAGAATGTTGAGGAAGGTCTAATACAGGGGTCAGCAACATACAGCCTGTGGTGGGCCCAGAACCATTATTTCTGGCCTTCCAGTGAACAGTTATGCTTTAGATGATGATATAAGTACGTATATAATATCCTCCATTTTGCCTCTTTTGAACCAACTGCAACTTTTAACTTTAAAATTTCACCAGCAAACCTTAAAATCTAAGCCTTCATAGAAATCGTTTTTGGCCTCTGATCTAGCACATACCCTCAAAATTCTACAAATGGGAAAGCCTGGAGATGAGAACATTTGCCCCACGTCACATTGTTGGGTAAGTATTCCAGAAGGCTGGGATTACATCCTTACTCTCAGATTCCTGGCCCAGCTATCTTAGATGACATTGAACACAGCTAAAAGGACTCAACTCCTTCTTGCTAAAACAGAACAAGTAACTAAGGAACTACATCTATTTTTCAGTTATAGCAAATGAATTACCAAAAGAGACAACATTTTTGTTTAAGTATGGGTGATCTCTGTGATTCAGTGAGAAGAGCTGCTGTGTATGCAGGCAGTGTGCAAGGCTTTGGCTTTTCAGCACAGCATGCCAGGACCTGCTGACTCCTCAGAGACTTCTGTCACCTTAGAAAGAGTGGTGAGAAGGTTGGGGACCGAGTGTGTTGCAGTGAACAGAATTCTTAGTAGAGCCAGGCTGCAGGGGAAACAGACTTCCCACGGGAAGCTCGCTTCTTTCTGGGAATCATGTTCTGATTTTGAAGTTGAATTCATTAAATAAGGAATGACTCACTCCAAGGCTAGTTCTAATTACTCATTTGCTTACAGTCTGTGTCAAGAGTGACTGTCTTAGTGGAAGCGGTTCAGTAGCGGAGCTTCCCAAATCATTGCTCCTGCTCAGGTGAGCATTTTGCTGCCCCACTTATTAATAATTAATTGCTTCAAAGACTTGGCTAGGGTGAAAAAAGAAGTCAGTCAAGTGTCCTAGGAAGTAATCTATCATAGTCCTTGAGGGCTGGGATTTGAGCCAGAGGAGAGTGTTGTGTGACCAGCTGTGACAGCCAGAGTGTGGTCTGCAGAGGGGAAGACATTTTGCTTGGCACTTAGACAAATAAACATTTTCACTACTTCCCTAAGAAACCGTAGGAGAGGAAAGGTGAAAATATTACTAAGCCTATTGTTGCTAGAAAGCAGAAACTAGAATTTTCTGAGTTTTAGATGCATGGGGTTCTATTTTCTTGCATTTTTCTCAATGGGTTGGTAGTGAGTGTTAAGTAGATGTTTTTTGCAATCCCCAAGCTTAAATTGAGACAGGATCTTGTAGCTTCTCCCTCCTTCTCTTCCCTTAAGATCCAGTGCCACTTAAATGGGAGAAAATGTTGGGCAGTATGTGCTGGGTACCATTCTTTTAGGTTGGCTCTTTATAGTAGGTCTGAGGCATTGCAGGCAAGGTTCAGAAGAGAGGCTCTGGTCAGTTGGCTCAAGGCTGTCTTGGGAGTGTATGCTCAATGCCGTAAACAGAGGAGTGCAGTTTCCTTCCTGGTTTGGCAGATGGTGAATTGGAGGTCCTAGAGCCGTGGCTTCCAGAGCAGGGTACATACAGTGATCCGCTAGGGTGGAAGAAGAAATTATTCAGACTTGTGATATTTTATTTTTACCACCTTTTTATAAAATTTCTATTGTATAGGTTTTATAATGTACATAATAATGACAGATATATATCTAATTTATAAATAAATATGCAGTTATTTGTATGTACAAGTATTTTTCTCTCCAAAAGATTTGGAAACAGCCGCTCTAGATCTTGTAGAGAGTCTACCAAAAGGAAAGCAGGGGGTGTGTTTTTGAAACTCTGAAATCCCTGTTCATGCCAAAGCCCCAGATTCCAAAATAGATGTGAGAACTGTCTGCTCTAGTTACAGTGGTGACATGCCATTTTACATGCTTTCGGTCTGTCACTCTGGTAAACCAGGATGAGTCACCCAAACACAGTCAAGGCTCTTGCCAAGCTGTTTGGAAGGTGCTATGTCACTCTCATTTAAGCATCGTATGGTGACCCCTAAGTCCCCAGTATACACAGGTGCTGAACTGCACTTGAGTGCACATTGAATACAATATTAATAGGGATTCTCTGGTGGTGGGAAAGATTCTCCAGTGACATTGGACAGAGAGTGAGAGGGCTGGACTTTGTTCATTCATTTGTTCACTTGATAAACATTCACTTCTTATCTGGCACATGCTGGACACTGATATCACCTAAATCTTATTTTCTCTTTTATAAAATAAGGTGAGATTATTTCTGAGTTTCTTCGTCACTCTGATTGTTCTTTAATCATTCTTACCCTAAATTGTTGCTGTTCTTATTTACATGGTTTTAGATCATTGGCCATTGCTTCTGAAAGCAAAAGATATAGCCATATTCTTTTTTGCTTTTTATTCTATGAAAGACAGTTTTATTTTACTTTTTAAAAAAATTTTATTTAATTTAAAGTTTCCAGATACATATACAGGACATGCAGGTTTGTTACATAGGTAAACATGTGCCATGGTGGTTTGCTGCACCTATCACCCCATCACCTCACCTAGGTATTAAGCACCACATACATTAGCTATTTATCCTGATTCTCTCTCCCCCTCCACCCGCTGCTGACAGGCCTCAGTGTGTGTTGTTCCCCTCCCTGTGTCCATGCGTTGTCATTGTTCAACTCCCACTTATAAGTGAGAACATGTGGTGTGTGGTTTTCTGTTCTTGTGTCAGTTTTCTGAGGCTAATGGCTTCCAGCTCTCTCCATGTCCCTGCAGAGGACACGATCTTGTTCCTTTTTATGGCTGCATAGTATTCCATGGTGTATATGTACCACATTTTCTTTATCCAGTCTATCATTGATGGGTATTTGGGCTGATTCCATGTCTTTGCTATCGTGAATAGTGCTGCAGTGAATACACACATGCTTGTATCTTTATAATAGAATGATTTATATTCCTTTGGGTATATAACCAGTAATGAGATTGCTGGGTCAAATGGTGCCATCTTCTTTTTAAATGTGGTAACTAAAACAGGGAGAATGGGGAATAATGATATTTAAAAGCAGGGTTTGACTTTTTTCCTTTCTTTTTGTGAATTGCAAACTTCTGGCATAAAATTGAAAATTAATAAGAGCTAGCTTAAAAAGTAATAGAAGATGAGTGTTTCTCACTTGAAAGAGCCTTCACTTCCAGCCAGGTGTGGTGGCTCATGCCTGTAATCTAAGCACTTTGGGAGGCCTAGGCAGGCAGATCACCTGAGGTTGGGAGTTCGAGATCAGCCTGACTAACATGGAGAAACCCCATCTCTACAAAAAATACAAAATTAGCTGAGTATGGTGGCTCATGCCTGTAATCTCAGCTACTTGGGAGGCTGAGGCAGGAGAATCGCTTGATCCCAGGAAGCAGAGGTTGCAGTGAGCCAAGATTGTGCCATTGTACTCCAGCCTGGGCAACAAGAGCAAAACTCTGTCTCAAAGGGAAAAAAAAAAAAGAAAGAGCCCTCACTTCCTTCCTTTAGAGATGTCCAATTGGGTACTTTTAAAATCCTTGTATCTCCACTTCAACATTAGAAATGTGATAATGGGCAGATGCTTTGGCTGAAAGAGAAATAAATAGGGTTTTCAGAATGACTCACTTGATAACCAAAACATAGACTGGAAATTTTGTCATTAAAGAAAGGGGTGTCCATATTTTAAAGAATAGAGCATTCCTTTTGATCTGTGGTCTTCTCAATACCTGCCCAGCCCCCTTGGCCTATCTGAACAAATTGGCCCCTAAATCCAGGCTTGGCCCCACCCCAGCTCTAGGACCTGGGAGGGAACTGAGAAGCCCAAGCCCAGCCCTTTGGATGGGCCCTTAGTCTGCTCTCTCTGTTGCTCTGTTTGCTGTCTGGCTCTCATGCCCGCCTTGCTCCCTTTCCTGTGTCCCTGCCCTGTTGCCCCCCAGCACTCTGCTCCCCCAGGGTCTTGATGGCCCTTGTTCCTGGGATTAGACATGCTCCTGACTCTGACCATGTGGCTGGGGACACGCCCCTGCTTGCTGATGGACAGTCTGTGTGGGTCTCCCTTCCTATCTCGTGTCCCCTGGGGACCTGTTCTTTTTCCAGAACAGGCTCTTGGTTAACAGTTGCCTAAATAGTCAAGTCAGACTTGTAAATGCCTGCTTTTCCCATCAAACTTCTCCCATTGCCCAGTGGTCATAAGGTATTGAATTGTCAAAGCCATCTGCAAAATCCTATTCACTTTAACCTTTTCAGTATAACCCAGATGTATTTCCATGGCCACCCAAGCTGTGTGCAGCCCCTCATCTCTGTCTACAGGATGCTGTAGTTACTGCCTGAGGGGGCTCTCTCTGCTTCCACTCCTATCCCCCTCCTCCCATCCATATTGTCCATACAGTAGCCAGGGGATTATTTTGATAAGTGGAGCTCATATCTAGTTATGATAACATCTCAGCTCCTTCCTGTAGCTTATGAAGCCCTGCTTGCTTTGCCTCCTGCCCACCCCTCAGACTGTTTCCCATTCTCCCTTGAAAAGGCTGAACTCATCGCAATCTCAAGAACCTTTACATGAGCTGTTTTCCTCCCCCAGTAGGGTCTTCTCTCTGGCCTTTCTATGGCTATTTCTTTTAAGTGTTAGCTCAGATTTCAGCTCCTTGGAAGGTCTTCCCTGAATGCCTAATTCTGAGTAATTCTTCCAATCTACCTGTTTGCTCCTTCTCATGCTATCACCCTGTTTTATTTTCTTTAGAGCACCTGGCGCTATCAAATACTTTCTCACTTATTTGTTTGTCTTCCTGTTTGTTGACTGCTTTCCCGAACTAAAACACCAACTCCAAAAGAGCAAGGAGTTGTTTCCCTCACTATTCCCAGTATTTAGGCGTGTTTAGCATTTACCTTGTTTCCCTCACTATTCCCAGAATTTAGGCGTGTTCTGACACAAAGTAAGAGCTAAACTAATATTTGCTGAATTAATGAATAAATGAATGAATGAATGTATGTATGGATTCTAAATGCAACCAGGTCAGCATTTATTTATATAAAAGAAAGCATATAGGAAGAATATTCTCCTGGGATTAGGGTTTGCCAGAAGTCAAGTGTGCTCCTTTTTTTTTTTTTTTTTAGTGCGAAATCAAAAACAATACTAGGCCAAGCATGATGACTCATGCCTATACTCCTAGCACTTTAGGAGGCCAAGGTAGGAGTATCACTTGAACCCAGGAGTTTGAAACCAGCCTGGGCAACATGGCAAAACTCTGTCTCTACCAAAAAAAAAAAAAAATTGGCCAAGTGTAATGGCATATGCCTGTAGGCCCAGCTACTCAAGAGGCTGAGGTGGGAGGATCACTTGAGCCTGGAAATTTGGGGCTGCAGTGAGCCATGATCATACCACTACACTTTAGCCTGGGCATCAGAGTGAGACTCCATCTCTTAAAAAAATACCAGTCATTGTAGAAAAGTCAGAGAAGAAAACACAAATAAAATTTAAAAACCACCTGATGTTCAAACTGTGTTATAAATGTGTAGAATCCATCTATATGTTTTTGATAATTTTTAAAAATTTTAACAAAAATATACTAGAGATGCTATTTTATAAGCTACTTATTTACTTCACAACATAACATGAATATTTCCCTTGACATTAAATATTCTTCTATAATTTTATATTTAATGGACATACATTATTCTATCACATAAATATGCAAAAATATTTTTTACCATCCTTCCTCCACACATCCCACCAAATTGTATATGAGATTGTCTCTCATTGTAGCCTTGCAAAAACTGGATATAACACTTTTTAAAAATATTGATAATTTGGCTAGTGCAGTGACTGATGCCTGTAATCCCAGCACTTTGGGAGGCTGAGGTGGGTGGATCACCTAAGGTCAGGCGTTCGAGACTAGCCTGACCAACATGGGGAAACCCTGTCTCTACTGAAAATACAAAAGTTAGCTAGGTGTGGTGGCAGGTGCCTGTAATCCCAGCTACTTGGGAGGCTGAGGCATGAGAATCACTTGAACCTGGGAGGTGGAGGTTGCAGTGAGCCAAGACTACACTATTGCACTCCAGCCTAGGGAACAAGAGTGAATCTCCATCTCAAATATATATACATATACATATATATATATATATATATATATATATATATATACATATATATATATATATGTTTGATAATTTGAAAGACAAAGCCTACAGTAGTTGGCAACTTGTTTTACATGTAGTGACCATTTGCTGTTCTCTTTTTGAGTCACAGCTAGATGCAAGAGAGGGATGTCCTTAGCCAGTGTGTTGGGTGGAAGGATTGGGTTCTGCTACTTCTAGCTTCTTGATTACATGACAGCAACACAAGGAGCCCACAGTTCCAGAAGAGCCTGGATTTTTCCACAGGGAGACACAGATGCCTTGTTTCTTAATACCATCTGCAAAGCTGTTGAGAAATATGGAGAACAAAATTTAAGCTTCATTTATTTATGTAATATCATTTCATTTCCTTTACTCAGAGAAAAATGCTTTATCTTTCATTGTGACATGTCTGGAGGGAGTGAAATAAAAAAGCAGAAGTGATGGAGAAACAAATTCATCCTGCATGGGGACAAAGAAAGTACACTCTTGCTTGAGAGTATACACAGAAACCGAAAGAGGCTGTTCTAATTGGAGTCAATAAGTTCAGTGTTGTCATCCATATCTCCTCCAGGAAACCTTGGGAGACTACACTGGCACCTGATAAAACTTCAACATCAATAGATTGCCTTGATGTATCCAAGTCATAGAGCATCAGAGAATTCTTAGGCTCTAGGTTCAACCAAGATAAAGGAAAAACACTTTGTTTATATGGAAGGAAGAATCTAAGTTATAGGTAGCCTTGGTCAGTGAGATAGTATAATTAGCCAATAATTGCACCTCAGATAAGCCTCATTGGCTACAATATTGCCACTGTGCAAAGCTGAGATAGTTTAAATTATACTACAAGAGAATTCCTCATGCATGTTTCTGAAGAACACATTATAGTTGTGAAATTCCATGTCTGGTCGCTATGGGAGACAGCTGGTTTCATCCATAGACAGCTGTGGAAAGTTGTCCTTCATGTTACTCCCATCCCTATAGTTGCAGTAACCGGAGGTATTCAGGCCCTAGTTTTATTCATCAGGGTTTAGCATACCATGGGCTGTTGAGTATAAGCATGTTTCTTGTAGTAGGTAAATGAGAGAGGAGATGGACAATTATCTTGCTGCACAATCTATGGGTTGCTTGTTGCATAATGAGGTTCACAGTATATAGTGCTTGATCCTTAGAGGTTGGGGGTCCCTTACCTCATCATCTCCTCTACTTGTGGCTCCTTCAGATTCTTTTGTCCCATCTGCAGGTCAGGGAGGAGAACTTTCTGCCTTGACTTGTGAAATTAATGATCAGCTATTCATGGTCGTTGTTTTACTTTTGGGTGGGCTAGTTTTGCTGCCTAGGCTGAGGATCATTAGAAGACCTTCAGGAATTTTGTAAGCACAAGTGGAAAGAGAAGCTCATTGATTAGTATTTCAAAATATTATTTTTGTTCTTTATTGATATTTGGAGAGACAAGACAGAGAAGTAGAGAGGAGGTTGGAATCTCAGGCTTGGGGTTTTCACGACGTAGAGTGATCCTGACCACCTCTGTGATCATGACCTCCATGCAGAGGGCTCAGTCCCATGCTACTGCTCTGTGCTTTTGGCTGCTTATTGGACACCTCCTCCTGGAAGGCACACACACAACAGCTCGCATTTAACACATCACCTTAATGTGTTTACAGCTCCCCTCATGACTTCTCCAAAATCCAGTCTCAAACCTGTTCCTGCTCTGACTTGGTTGACGACATCACTATGTATGCAGATGTCCCAGCCCGAGGTCCGGAAGCCACCCTTGCCTTGTGACCCTTCCCCACACTCCACATCTACTCAGCCACCAGAGTCCTCTGAATTCTATCTCAGAAGAAGCCCTAACACTTATCCCCTGCTATCCCCTCTTCTTCTCTTTTTTGGAACATTGCAACCTCTTTCTTATTGATCTCTCTGTAGCCCATCTCCTGAACTCCTGCTACAGTCTTTGCTGGAAGTAGTTTCTGGAACCTGCCCATTGACTGCATGGAGAGTCCAGCCTCACACAGTGGGGCCAGTGGTTCCTCACATACTGGCCTCCACTCTCCTCCCCAGCCTTAGTTCCCTCCAAGGCCTTCATCCTGCCTTGACCCTCTCATCGTTCTCTCTCCAGACAAAGCTGCTCCTTCCACCACCGCCTGTCTGTGCCAATTCCTTCCTTCCCACGCTGGTTCCTTTGCTCTGGCTGTTCTTTTTTCTTTTCCTTGCTGCACTGGTAAATTGATACTGATTTTTCAGGTGACTCCTTTTCTATGGCATATTTCTTGGCTCCTGACATGGCATTGATAGTTTTCTCCTTTGTTTATTTCTTTATCAAGGTACTTGAAACACCTGTTTCTACTGGTTTGAATGTCCGGCCTAACTGGGTGCCCTGTCCTTGGGGACTGCTCAGTAAGGGATAGATGACTGAAGGGAGGGAACTCAATCTAGCTGACTCTTCTGCTCCTGACCTGAAACCTAAGATTAAATATAAGTCCTGTGTTGTGGAGTAAAATACAAAATCCAGAATTCTAATTTGTTTCAATTGAGAACTCATAGTAAGTACTGTGCATATTTATAATGCATCAGGCTTTTTATATCATTTAAAAAGAACAAATGGGCCAGGCATCGTGGCTCATGCCTGTAATCCTTAGCGCTTTTGGAGGCTGAGGTGGGAAGATCACTGAGGCTAGGAGTTCAAGACCAGCCTGGGGAAACTAGTGAGACACCATCTCTGTAAAAAATTTTAAAAATTATTCAAGTATGATAGTGTGTACTTATAGTCCCAGATGCTTGGCAGGCTGAGGCAGGAGGAACACTTTGAAGCAGGAGGTTGAGGCTGCAGTGAGCTATGGAAGGGCCACTGTACTCTAGCCTGGGTGACAGAGCAAGACCTTGTCTCAAAACAAAAACAAAAACAAAAAACAGGTGATGTTTTTGTATTTTTTGCTCTAATTTTATTTTTAAAAGCATTCAAGTGTTATCCTATTGCAGCAGAATATGATAATTTTAGCCAATTTGTGCATAAATCAGTCAATTTCTTGGAGAGGGGCGAGGAACTATATACATTCTTTATAACATAGGAGCAGTGACTTCACAAGAAGTCACAAGCATGCTTTTTGACTTTCCTTGCCCAAGTTAACTGACTGCTTTGAATGAATTATCTATTCTTTCCCATTTATAAATAAGTTGGGGAGTCAGGAAAATACAAGGAAGTAACTCATGGTGAGGAGGCCTTAGAGCTTCTGAGAACAGTGGTGTTGAACAGAGCCCAGCTGTGCTGCTTGGACTATACTCTGTCTGCAACTGTATTCTGCAGAGGATTTTTATTCACCTTTCCCCTGACTCTTACAAGGTGATGCTGGGTCCCATAGAGCAGTGATCTCAGTTTACAGGCAGGAAACATTCAGTCTGATAGGGGAAATCATAAGAGGAACAGTGTTCAATATGCCAAAGCATCTTATGCATTTCCGTATTTTTTTCATGTAAGTTATCATAATTTGATGCTCATGACCATTTATTTGAATTGGATAGAACAGATACTGTTATCTCACTTTCCAAACAAGGAAATTGAATTTTACAGATGGTTGATTACCTGGCCATATGGTCCTGTCTCTCAGCGATGTTGGCAACAGCTTCCCTCTCTTTTTACTATATACTCAAGAATATAACCTTTCTATCACAAATATGTTATTAAAATTATTGTTTATATGTTTTATTAAATTAATACAATCTTTAAAAGTCCGCTGAGGTATGTGTGAGTCCTAAGGACTCTTTATAATGGATTCTTAACGTCTTACCTGATTACAAGCAACATTTAATGAATGTAATAATATTGCATTATCTTTCCACTTGGAGTTAGCAGTTAGCTAAAATTTTAGTGAATCTCCAAAACTATTTTAACTAATGGCTGACTCCACTATTCTTCTCAAATATTAGTTAATAAAGTAGATAATAAATGGCATATTGATAATGGTATAATTATAGTTAGTATTTGTTAAATGCCTATTCCATGTCAGACTCCCAGTCATGTAAGCACCCAGTGTCCTCACCATTGTGCAGATAGAAAATTGAATTTCAGCAGGCTTCTGTAGGTTTCCCAAGATAATAGGCATGGTTGGGTTAATTTTACAACCAACAATACTGCTACTACTGGGAAGGAGTAACTGGTAATAGCATGTTAAAGAGACAGATGGTTGACAGAAGGAAGAGAATCCATGCTATTTAAAATCCTCACTATCTTCCTCTTGAGCAGTTAAGAGACCAAAAAAAAAAAAAGAGAGACCATGTGTTGAAAAAAAATTGCTAACATTTATTGAGTAAATTGCTGTGCAAGGCACTGATCTGAGAATGCCATGTGTATTAATTTGTTTAATCCTCACAACTACCCATGGAGGTACACACTGCTTTTACTTCTGTAAAATGAAAGCTCATGTTACAGATGTGGAAACGGAGGCTCAGAGATGATAAATGGTACAGCCAGGATTAGAACCCAAGGACTGCACCAGAGTCTGTGCTTTAAATCTTGCTTAATAAGTTCTGGTTCATAGGAACCAGCTCTGTGTTAGGCACTTGATAACGTATATCTCATTTCCTTGTCATAACAACCATGAGAGGAGTTGTTGTCTCCATTTTACAGTCGAAGGGCCAGGGCTCCAAATTGTCCAGTAACTTCCAGCCACTCACGAAGTAGAGGCAAGTTTGTGGCCTTTCCCCAGATCTGTGTTTGTGCAGGAGCAGCCATTGAATTCAGGCCCATGAACAGTTCTTATCACTGAACGTCGTTCTTCTTCTTTGGTTTCAGGCTGACTTATCAAGCAATGTTTGTGACATCTCATTATGGAAAATCGATTCTCCTTTTCACATATCTTCCACTTTCTTTGGCCTCTTGTCCCTGCCCAGACGTGCATTTTCAATTTTTAGACAAATGAATCAAAACAGAAACAGTATTCAAGGGCATCCAAACGTTGTGCTACTCATATTGTTCAGTTGAGCACAGTAGCCCAAAACAGAACAAAGCTTATGGTGCAGGATCCTGCAGAATCTTTGGCTTGGTTCCATATTCCCACCTCTTTTCTTCTTCCTCTTGAAAAGTACCCACCCCTTTGGGCAGAGTCAGACAAGGTAGAGAGAAATGACTGAGGCAATTTAGAATGCTTGTCCTGCTAGCTTGTCTTTCTCCATGAAAGGAGAAGATCCATAAAAGAACAAGAGTAGAGGAATCTACTTATGATCTCTGAAAAGTAGCATAGAGAGTGAGAGCAGGTTTAAGAGAGGGAACAGTGAAAAACACGTGAAATGCTAAATATTCTGACAGGCTATAGTAAAATAATAATAATATTCTTTTTTTTTTTTTTTGAGATGGAGTCTCACTCTGTCTCCCAGGCTAGAGTGCAATGGCAAGATCTTGGCTCACTGCAACCTCTGCCTCTCGGGTTTACATGATTCTCCTGCCTCAGCCTCCCAAGTACCTGGGATTACAGGCGCCTGCCACCATGCCCAGCTAATTTTTTTATAATTTTAGTAGAGATAGGGTTTCACCATGTTGGCCAGGCTGGTTTTGAACTCCTGACCTCAAGTGATCCGCCCACCTTGGCCTCCCAAAGATCATAATACTTTTAAAATGAAAGGTAGGAAGGAGGCATTTGAAACAATGGGGAGATATTAAGCTTGACAATTATGGAGAATGACTATTCTGGTAGAAAAGAATGGAAAGTATGGTGATGGTTTTATTTCATGTTTTTTACTTGCTTCCTGTTTTGTTTTTGGAAGGTCTGTTTGTTTCAAGTGAGCTGTCAGGTCACATGTTGTTTTAACATGATGATAAACATAAAGATTTATCTATATTCCCTCCAGACAGGCCAAAGGGAGATTTTCTCAGTATTGAGTGCTGGCCTACTGCATGCAAATGAGCCCCCATTAATCTATGAAATTCATCATATGTTACTGCAAAGTAACAATTTATCACGAACAGTGATTTTCAGATTTATTCTTCAGTGTCCTAAAGATTTTTAGCAGTTCTTCAAGAACCACTGTTGGTGACTGGTCAGGGAGATATAGTAGGTACTATTCCTGGGCCCCACCTTTGCATCAGTCTGTTTTATATGTGGGAATTCTGCTCAGAATTGTATCATCCAGGGAATTGCAAAGTGTGGAAGGTTTTGAGAACTTTTAGGGATATTTTCCCTTCAAGCTTCAGGGTTGAAAATTGACTAACTCCTGTGAGAGTAGGAACTTCTTGCCATACTGGAGACTGCTCACCCAGGAGAGGGGAGTGGGAGGCCCCGTGAGGCCCCTGGAAATGGTCTACCCCACGTCAGCCACAGTACATGGCTGGCAACACGCTTTTTCCCTTCCAAGATTTATTGTCTGAACTTATATTTTTCCAGTGTGCAGTTTTACGTAGTTGACGCCACACTGTTAATATAAAGATGCTTTTTTCATTTAGTAGTATATTGCAAACATTTTCAAACATTATTAAATCCTTCTAAACGTGAATTTTAATGTCTGTGCAATATGCCATCACATGTATTTAACTATTTTCCCACTGGAAATTTAGATTGACTTAAAAAACATTTTTTGTTATAATAAATGATACACTGATGAACATCTTTGTCCAAAAATTTTTGTCAGCATTTCTGATTATTTTCTCAGGGTTAATTCACATAAGTGGAATTTCTGGTTCAAAGAATACCACAGCTATAAAACTGTACATATTTTGCTAATTTTCTTCCCAGAAATGCTAAATCAATTTTATATTGACACATAACAACAGAGAATTTCAATTGCCTACTCTTAATGTTTCATAAAGGATTATTAGAAAACCATCTTTTGGTGACAGTACATATTTAAAGTAGAAAAATGTATGCAAGTCTGGTGAAATTGTGTGAGGAAAGTTTTTTCTTCTCAGCCCTTTCATCCTTCAGAAGAAAAGGATGAGGAGAAAAATGTACAAGCAAAGAAATATAACTTTAAGATAGAATGAGGAGGCAGTTATTAATCAGTTGAAATTTTTTCAAATATAGCATGTCTTTAAAAAAAAATTGAAACAGCTTGCATCCCTGAGCACATCCCCTGGGATGCAAGCACATTTTATACTGCCGATGTACGAGTGCAGGACTTTCCAAGTGCTAAGTGTCAGAATGTAACAGTTGCGTGGCACCTGCATTTAAAACACTAACTTTAGTCAGCCGGTATGAATTGGAAACCAAGGTTCAAATCATGGCTTTGGCACTTACTAACTTCATGATTGTTGTGAGGTCGATTACTGTAAGTTGTTGTTTTCTTATCTTTAAGATGAAGAAAATATTAGCATGGTTGCGGGATGGAGATAAGGCATGGGAGGAGTTCAGCACTTTGTCAAGAGCTGAGCTGACCGCAACAGCAGCCACATGTAGCTACTGAACATTTAAAATAGGGCTGGTCCGAACTGAGATGTGCTAAACATGTGCAGTGTGCAACACACACTAATTCCAAAGGCTTAGTTCCAAAAAATAATGCAAACTCTTTATTAATAAAAGAGTTTATAATTATTAATGAATTTTGATATCATTACATGTTGAGATACTATTTGGATATCTTGACTTTCAAATAAAACACATTATTAAAATTAATTGTAATACATTTATTTTGCTTTTTAAAGGCTTCTTTTCCCTCTGTGAAATGGCTTATGTTATAATTTTATTGGATAGTTCTGCTCTAGAATATAATAAAGGCTCAAGGAACGATTCTTAGAAGAAAAGGTGGGTTATTTCTCCATTATTGAATTGTCCAGTTGTTATCTTATCTTTTGGGGGCATTTGATTCTTAGGAAACTATGAGGCATTTGGACAGGGTCCTCTGTTTTGTTCCGTATGGTTTAGAAAGGCTAGAGTTGGGCTGATGCATAATCTTTCATTGTTTGTTAGAGGGGTGAGTAGAGAGTTTAAAAATAGCGTCCCCTCCCTCCTCCCCTCCCAATGCTGATCCCTCATGAGTTATTTCTGTTGGCTGCATTAGGAACCTGACATTTGATTCATTCAGTGGGTCCTGCCTAGGTCCTTTAAAACAGAATGGAAGGTTAGGGAAAGGCTGCCCTGGGCCATGACAGGCTGAGGAGACCAAGGGTATTGGAATAACCAGTATGGCAAAATGCTTGGTCAAGATCCAGACTCGACGAAGCCTCCAGTTGCACATGGTGAACCACTGCAACAGTAATGTGTTTGTTCGTCTGCTGAGACTCGGCTCCAAGGTCACAGCTCGGAATGCTGGTATGTGCTGTGCCCTGGGCTGTCATCCTGTGTCTGAAGTGTGCGGGCTTCCAGCTTCCTGCTCACTGCTGGTGGAGAGAAGCCCAGGGTGATCTTGGTGTCAGAGGCTTTTGATAAGGGTGAGGAGAGAGAGGGAGGGAGAAAAGCAGAGACAAGCAGGAAGGAGTGTGAGCAAGTCAGTGCAAAGGGGAAACAGGAGGGTGTCAAGAAAAATAATATAAAGTTGTCATAAATACAAATTACACCCCAGTCAGCAGTGAGTTAGGAGGGAGAGGGAGGCAGCAGTGATTTGTACCTCCAGATTGTTCAATAATATGAGAAGATTATAGAGAAGGCAGAATGGATGATCAGAACATGCTCCCCTCCTTTCATTGTTGAAAGGGTCAGATCTCAGATTTGCTTGCTGGGGTGACGCAGAGCTCCACTGTATCCTCAAGACATAGCTTTACTCAAAATACCAGCTGAAGAATTGCAATCAAACTGACCTTCTGCTAATTGCCTTTTCATTGTAAATATATTTTGGTATTTTCCTATTTTCCTGGGGGGAAATAGGAATTGAAATAGGAACTTAAAAAGTTAGAGCTTACAGCAAGAAAGGAGCTGTGGCTATATGTGTACATATGATTTTTACCAATTGATTGAAACAAAATACACCTGGGAAATGTCTGGAATTGGCTATATCTAAGGCACACTTGTGGAACTTACTTATAAGTGAATTGAGATGAAACTAACTGTATTTATATAATGACATAATTAATACATGATGCGTTCTTATTGTAAAAGATTTTTAAAAGAGCAAATATATAGATGCTTTCCTTTAATACTCCCAATAGTTGAATAGTTGATCTATCAATATAGCCACATAGGATATAGGACGTTTTTGTCATGAACGGGATTGTTTGAGATTTAGTATTGTAGAATTAGTTTTCTCACTTTATCATATGACTTGAAGGACTTTCCATATCCATATATGTTAATATACATCCTTTTTAGAAATGGCTGGATAATACTAAATAGAGATACAAGAACTCAATTATTTAATTATCAAATTATTGTTGGAAATGGTTATGTCTCATTTTTTGTCTGTAACGGACGGTACTGCAATGCATATGTATACAGAAGCATTTCTCTTTAATAGATGCTTAAAAGTATAATTGTTGGGTTGAAGGATATATAAATTTTAACTTTTAATGGAAATGGCCAAATTATCCTCTAAAAGCAAATACTAACAAAGTGAGTACGAGGTTGTCTGTTCCCTCACATAATCACTAACCCTGATATGGCCAGTTTCTTAAAAGCTTTGTAAAATGGTTGAAAGGAAAATGAGACTTCATTGTTTTAATTTGCATATCTTTTTGTCAGTGAGGATGAGGATCTTTTCAAATAATTGTCTATTTTCATTTCTTCTTCTGAGAATTGCCTATTTGTTTACTTAGTACATCTCTGTTGTGTTTTTGTCCTTTCCATATAGATTGTAGTATTTCTTTTTCAATCTGAGTATTAATTCTTTGTATTTTACAAATGTTAATGTTTTTTCTCCCAATTGGTTCTTGGTTTTCAACTAATATTTAATGTTAACTTTATGACACAGGCACTTTTAATATGCACAGAGAACTTCTATATGTGCAGGCTACTTACTTTTTGTATATTTTAGGTTTTATTTCTTTTTTATGTTGATTTTCCCCATGCCAAGATTATAAAAGTATTTCCTGTTTTTATTCTTAATAATTAATGCATTTACTTGAACTATATGAAATTGCTGGTAATAACGCTTATGACCTTCAAAATTGGCAATTTCAATTTCATGTGGTATCTAATTTTGTTTTAGTTTAACCTTTTATCTTAGGAATTTTCATGTGTGCATGACATAGTACAGGGATATACCATGGGATATAGGGATATACCATAGGGATATAGGGATTTCCCCCCAACAATTGGTTAGCAACTTTTTGCAAAACTATTTTTCATAAACAAATTTTCCATTACATTCAAGGGTATATTTCTGAATTATATTTGCTATTATTCTGGCTCTATTACTATACAGTATAGTTTTAATATCAGGTAGGCCAAGTTTCCCATGCATTGCTTCTTTTTTTATAGAAAGAAATTATATTTTTGGAGCAATTTTTAGGTTGAGTAAAATTAAAAGGAAGGTGCAGAATTTTCCACATATTGAGAATTTCCTTTACACATGCTCAGCCTCCCCCATTATCAACATCCCACACAAGAGAAGTACATTTGTTACAAATGATTTGCCTGCCTTGAGACATCATGACTATCCAAAGTTGACAGTTTGCATGAGGGTTCACCTAGGTGTTGCACATTCTGTAGGTTTGGACAAATGTTTAATGACATGTATCCACTCCTATAGTATCATGCATAATAGTTTGACTTCTCTAAAAGTTCTGTGTTCTACCTGTTTATCCCTCCCTTCCCCTAATTCTTGGTAACTACGATTTTTTTTTTGGTCTCCATGATTTTGCCATTTTCAGAATGTCAAATAGTTGGAATCATATAATATGCAGCTTCTTCAGACTGGCTTCTTTCACTTAGTAATATGTATATAAGGTTCCTCTATAGCTTTTCATGGCATTTCTTAGCACTGAATAATATTCCATTATCTGGATGTGCTCATTGATTTTATTATCCAGAAGTTTTTGATTATCCATGTGTACTTTTACCATTTGTCTTTTTTGAAATTGTGTTTTCTATTGAAATTACATTAAAGTTTAGATTAGTGAGAGGAGAGCTGAATTTTCAATGTATCAAGGTCCTTATTCAGGAACATCATTATGTTTTTCTATTTATTGAGATTTTATTTTATGCTACTGTGTTATATTTTAATGTTATCCTCATACAAGTTTTTCAGACTTCTTGTTATGGATATTCCTGGATATATATGGCTATTTTAATTTGTGCATTTGGCTATTTTGAATGACATTTTCCATTATCATTTTTTATATTGTCTCTGCTGTATACACTAAATCATCTGCTTTAATATCCTGATCTTGTACTTGAACACCTTATTAAACTCTTATTAGTGTCCTGTTACATTTTTATCTCTTTTCTGTATAGATAATTCTATTATCTGGAACTAGAATTTTGTGCCTTACTTTCCAATATTTACACTTCTTATTTTTTGTCTTCATCATACTGCATTATCTAGGGCCGATACTGATGTGTGGTGATAATTCTTTGTTATGTTCCTGACTTTGGTGGGAATTCTTCCAACGTTTTGCTATTATATATTGTTTGCCATCACACGTAGTGATTTCTACAGTTCTCTAGTAGATATTTCAAGTCCCTGCCTTCCAGGACATAAAATTTTAATGGAAAAACCCATAATAAATCTGCAGCACAGTGTAATGACTGACTGTGTTGATAGTTTGCATTGCAAAGAGATCCACAACATGGTATGGCAGCTGCATCAGTTAGGATGCCATCATCAGCAAGTAACGAAGAATCCTAATTAGCACTAATTTAAATAATAAGGTGATTGATTATCCAAGACAAGTCCAGAGTTAGAGAGGATTCCAGGGTTGAGAAGCAGTTTCATTTTATCTCTGCCCTGCTCTTCTCAGTCAGCTGCGCTTCCCTCAATCCGTTGCCATCAGCACCACTGGATGGCTGCCAGTTTCTGCTGCCTCCCCTCCTTCACTTACAACAGTGTCGAGAGATAAGGAGTCTGTACCTTTCCAGGATGTTCTTCTTAGAAGTAGAAACCTTTCTCAAAAATCCATCCCTCAGGCCCCCTCCCACTACCTCTCTTTTTCTCCCCTTCAATTTTTATTTTCAGTGTTGGCCCATATCCCCATTTTAAGACCAAATGTGACCAAAAGACTGGAATTACCATGACTGGCTTAGACTAATCACGTGGGCATAAATGGGCCATACGGAGTCAACCATGAAAAGTACCAGATAAATAGCATATAACCCAGACTGGGAGTAGGGGGTAGGAGAGTCTTCCCAGAGGATACAATGCACAGGGTCTTCGAGGATGAGTAAGAGCTATCCGGTGCAGAGGACATTCCAGGAAGAGGTAGCAGTCCGTGCAAAGACACAGAGGCATGACATAATGTGACACATGTGGGAACCCCTCAATAGGTTGGCATGGAGGAAGCATATGTGGTAGAGTAGAGCTTTTTGTACTGAGCTAAAGAGTTTAATTTAATATTTAGCCTGAAAGGCAGGAGAAACCTTTTAACAATAGGATTGACATAACTAGTTAGGCATTTAAAAATGATTATTCTGGAAGCAACTTACAAGAAGCTGGTCTGAAATCAAAGAAACCAGTCAGGAGGCCACTGGTATCATCCAGTTAAGAAATGATAAGAATGGAGAGGCGGGGATAGCTCTGAAAATGAAGAAGGTGGCAGAATTTGCAGAAGTTAATGACAGAGGTGAGCAGTGGGTGACAAGTAGTAGTTTTGGCCAGTCCTTGGGTTGCTGATATAAGAGACTGAAGAAAAGATGGTGCCATTTACTACACAGTGAGTGGTGCAGGAGGGAAAGAGTCGGGAGGGAGATGATGTATTTGGGTTTGGATGTATTGAAGTTGTCCTATGCACAGTTGCCTGGTCAATCTCATTGAAGAGTTTGAGTTGAGATGGACCAGAGACTCAGCAACATAGATTTCCCAAACTAAGTTATGTTCTGTGTTCTCTGGGAGAATAAATTTGGGAAATATTAAGTCACATAAAACTGATTTCATCTATTCAGGACCTTGCAGACATTTGTATATACTAGTAGTAATATTATTGAGTGCTTACCATGTGTCATGCACTTTACGTGTATTAACTCATGTATTCCTCTCCACACAATATCCCCATGCAGCATGTCCTGGAATTTTCCCCATTTTACAGATGAGGAAACCTGGAATAGCACAATTAAGTAATTAAGTAAACTGTCAGTGGCAATGAGTACAAGGCCAGGATTCAAACCAAGAAAGGTGACTTCAGAGTTTGTATACTTAACCTTGATGGTAACATTCAAAAGGTGATAGAGTGTGCACAGTTCCCCAAACTTAGCTGACCATGGAACACTCAAGGGACAGCTGGCAGAACCTTAAGGGACACTGGTGACCTGTAGTAGCAGGTTGAACAATACTGTAGTAGCATATTGGAGCCATAAATATGGTTGAAATGTCAAGAAAGAGGGTATAGAGTAAGAAGAGCAGAGAGTTGAGGCCATCACAAATAGAGAGAAGAGACTGTGAAGACAGAGGTAACTTAGAATCATTGGATGGAAACCAAGGAAGTATAGAACCTCAGAGGTCAAGTGAGCAGTAGGAAGACAGAAGAGAACACTCACTGTCTTTAGCAAAATGGTGATTATTGGAGACTTTGTGAGAGCCATTTCAGTGGGTGGGGGAAGCAACTGACCATGGAAAGCAAGGACAAGGATTGCATGAATCATCTTCAGGAATTCTACATATTCACTCAAGTCACCCAAGATGATGGTAAGACTATGGGTGTTAAGATGGTCAGCAAAAGTAGGGGCATAACCAAGAGGCGAGGCTGATACTTGGAGAAGAGAGTTTAGTCTGCAAGGATGAAGCCTAAGGATGGGGAAAGAAGAACCTGAATGCCAGCCGATGCTGGCAGCCCTAGGTGCTAGGAGAAGATGTTTACATGGGAGGCAGTGTTCCAGATTTCAGAGGGGAGCAGCAATGGGAGAGTATTAGGATCTGCTGTCTGTCTCTCTCTCTCTCTCTCTCTCTCTCTCTCTCTCTCTCTCTCTCTCTCTCTCTCTCTCTCTCCTCTCTCTCCTCTCTCTCCTCTCTCTCCTCTCTCTCTCTCTGTGTGTGTGTGTGTGTGTGTGTGTGTCTAAGCTTCCTTTCATGCGTTATTTCCTGAGTCACTGGGATGACTCTTCATAGGTTTTAAATAGAATGAATTGGTGACTCCCAAATATGTTCAGAGGCACCAGGAACGTTTGCAGCATTAGATCTTCTGCCGTGTTCATTGCTGAAACTAAAAACTCTCATCTGAAAAAGTAAATGTCATTTTTAGGATTTTTCTTTAAACCCATGGGACAGGAGCTTCTCTTGAAGTATTAAACTTTATCTTCCAAAAAAGAGAGATAAAGGAGTCATATGTGAGGTTAATGGTATATTATCTTCCTAAGTTTTAGAAGTTTGCAAGCTCCTTAATGTGAATAGAAAACATTTTAGGGACTGATAGAACATGTAGAGAATGTAGTCATATTTAAAGTTTATTTTATTTCTAACCTAAGTCGTTAAGCCCCACAATAGCCAGTGATTTTTGTGTTATGTGTGTGGCTTCTGTCTTGGCTGTGATACTGTTACAGGAGAGCTTCCATGTAATTAAGTGATCATAAAATTTATTTGAGAGTGAAAAGGGAATTTTAACAATACTGTCGTACTGACACTACAACAGACATAGAATAGCACTGTTCCAGGCAAATAGGGATGAATGGGGACCCTACATATAAGGTCACCATGGGTTCAGCAGATGAAATGGGGCCAATAACAGAGAAGCCTCTTCCTCCTTAGTTAAGAAGTGAGGGTCTTTCTGGGCCTCTCAGATCTCCTCTTCAGTCAACATGGTAAGTTCGGGGAAAGCAGGGGCTTCGGAATCAGACAGGCATGGATACAACCCTACTCTGATGCTTTCTAGCTTTGTGACCTTAACTTCCCTGTGCTTCATTTTTCTCATGACTCATGAATATCACATGCTTATATACTTTGAAGTATCCAGCCAAGTAGGCAGTTATTAAAAATCTTAGTGGCCTTGTCTCCTTTTCTCTTTCTACGTATAACTTTAAGTAGGACAGGTTGTCAACAGACCCAGTCTAAGACGGAGCCACAGAATACTGTACTGGGGAGGGTCTGGTCCATTTTGCAGATAAAAAGCCCAAGACTATAAAACTGAAGTGGTGTGTCTAATGTTGCTCAGATAGCTGTGGCTTCGCTGGGAAACTGATTCCAGGTGTCTTAGGCCATTGCTTTTTTCACTCCATCATATTTTCCGGAAGTGGAGTGGTGATCTGCTCTTTTTTCCTTTATTTTCACTCCATCATATTTTCCAGAAGTGGAGTGGTGATCTGCTCTTTTTTCCTCTCTCACTCTTCCTTCACCTTTCTCCTTCTTACCCTGAATTCAAGAGTACAGTAGATCCACTGGCTCCCAGAGCCAGTATTGCCAAGATGATCAACATTAGATCGCTCAGTTTGGGTGACTTCAGGGGGAATGGGTCTGGTTAGTAACAATAGCTATGAGATGTCTATAGAGACCCAACAACTTCATGTGCACTTGAGTTGTGGTTGTCACACTTTCAGGCCCAGTGTCTCACTATAAAAACAAAAACCTTGAAATGTTCTCACTACCATCCTGAGGTGTAACTTTTAGAAAACACAGTCTACCTAAACTTAACTAAGTCAAAATAATGCTCTAACTGTAATATAAGGAAAAATTAGAAGAAAATCATTTGTAATAAAACAATAAGAATTTCCAAAGGTTTTTCCTCAAGCATGACTCGCCAGGAGTCAGAATCAAAGTGTGAGATGCTTGGAAGAGGGGGAAATGGGCATCAAGGGAACCACCCAACAGACTCAGGGTGGTAATATGTGCCATGATGCAGGCAACTCGACTCCTTAGCATCCCCGATGATGATGTGATATTCAAGGGAATCACTCAACAGACACAGGGTAGTAATATGTGCCATGATGCAGGCAACTCGACTCCTTAGCATCCCCGATGATGATGTGATATTCTGAACTACTAAATTCTTAGCAAAAATCTTTCCTCAATTTACCCAGTGGTTGCATTTCTGAAAAATTTAAGATATGTTAAAATCATACCCCAAATGCTTTAGGTTTGAATGTAAAACAGAGGTAGATTATAGATTCAGATCATTATAAATAGGTGTTTCATCTATATGGATAATATCTGATATTTGACATTTGAAAGTTGTGTGGTATACAAAATAATTCTTCATTTTGTGAAATTATCCTACACATTTCAGCATGTCTGGCATCTGTGACTCCTACCCATCAAATGACACTAGCCCCTCCAATCATTGTGACATCTACAAAAGCCTCTGTGATTTTCTGAAACACCTTCCTACAAATGGTGATGCTTTCTTTGTACCACTGCTCTGGAGATTTAATGGGCATTATTACATAGTTGGATGCCAGCACTGGCTGTCTCAGCGTGCCTCCAAGGAACTAGTGTTGTGGTTCCTAATGATGCCACCTGCCAAAGCCTCCTAGGATGAAGGTAGGCTTCGTGCTCACAGGCTGAGCATCAGAGCAGGAAGTAAGGCTAAAGAAATGTCTCCTGCAAAGTGAACCAGTTTGTTTTCAGCCAGATAACAGCAATGGCAGTGGCAGATTTCAGATAGG
This sequence comes from Plecturocebus donacophilus, assembly GCA_004027715.1. Lineage (NCBI taxonomy): Eukaryota > Metazoa > Chordata > Mammalia > Primates > Pitheciidae > Plecturocebus > Plecturocebus donacophilus. The sequence continues at coordinate 8,494 of PVKP010021332.1, read as the reverse complement.
AAAGACATTGCCATGTGGGTTTAGAGTTACTCCAAGGAACTCAGATGCCAGTCTTTGCTTAGGAGTTTAGCAAAGTTAAATGCAAATTGCAGATGATTCATTATATTCTGATGTTACTATATTGTCCCCAAAGTGCTTTCTCTCATTTTTCTTTTCTTCACACTTTGATCCTTTCCACAGCCTTGTGAGATAGTTAAGGGTTATTAGTATCCTCATTTTAAGGCATTTGCTCTGCTGACACCCAGTATTGCATTGCCTCCATCATAGAGATCACCACCCACAGGCAAACTAGACAAGGGCTGTTAGCCAAGCTCTTTAGCTGTTTTGTATACATACAAGCTGCTGGAAACCTCAGCTGTAGCATTTGGATTCTGTTGCAAATATGCTCAGAATTAACAGAGAGGCTGGTTTCTGAATGTAAATGTGAGCACTGCTCATTCCATTTTAAGTTACAATTAATTTTGCTGTGCGCTGAAAGGGTCTATATTTTGCTTCAGTAATGAGATGAAGAACAGCTTTTCTAGTAATAGCATCTATCAGTAGCTGCCTAGTAGGTTGTGTTGTGATGCCTTGCATATCTTTAGGGCATGCTGTTGTATTGGGGTTTACATGAGTGCTGCAGATGGGAATGAGCAGTGTGCAACCTGCTTGACTGTACATGGCAGGCATTCTGTCTGTCATCAACAGTCACTCTTCTATCAATATCTTTTGATTATTGCAATTTCATTTTACATGATATTTCTTCAAATTAAAAAATGCCAACAATGGTATAAAAACATACTTATATTTCTATACTAAAAGGTAATAATAGTTAACTTTGTGGAGTGTTTTCTATGGGCAAGAGACTTGATAGCTATTATCTAATTTTAATTGGGCTGCATAATTATGTAAATTTGATAGCAATTTCCTTTTTCTAAATCATTGTCATTTCACTTCTAAAACAAAAACTTATCAAACTTACCAACTGAGCTTTCTTCATATAGTCAGGAGGCTTCTTGGATGGAGTAAATTGACTTTAGCGAAGCAGTGTAGACAGTCTTACTAATGTATTATTTTGGTGTCTTTGGACTTTTTTTTTTTAAGAGAGAGAGAAGTTTAGTTTTGATTAATTTTTGCAGAATTAGCAACCAGAAAATATAAAAAGAAGCTATTTTAATTTCAAAATACTTTCAAGGCTTGAGTTTTACAGTTTGCACTCAAGATTTTTTTTTTCCCCTCAACTTTTAAGTTCAGGAGTACATGTGCAGGATGTGCAGGTTTGTTACATAGGTAAAGGTGTGCCATGGTGGTTTGCTGCACCTATCAACCCATCACCTAGGGCTCAGCATCCATTAGCTATTATTCCTGATGCCTCCCTCTCCCCAGCCCGCTGCCGACAGGCTCCAGTGTATGTTGTTCCTCCTGATATGTCCTTATGTTTTCATCATTCAGCGCTGACTTACAAGTGAGAACATGCAGTGTTTGGTTTTCTGTTCCTTTGTTTTCTGTTTTTTGTTTAGTTTGCTGAAGATAATGGCTTTCAACTCCATCTATGTCCCTGCAAAGAATATGATCTCATTCCTTTTTATTACGGCTGCCTAGTATTCCATGGTGTATATGTACCACATTTTCTTTATCCAGTCTATCATTAATGGGCATTTCATTTGAGTCCATGTCTTTGCTATTGTGAATAGTGCTGCAGTGAACATACACATGAATGTCTCTTTATTATAGAATGATTTATATTCATTTGGGTATATACCCAGTAATGGGATTGCCAGGTCAAATGATATTTCTGCCTCTAGGTCTCTGAGGAATAGCCACACAGACTTCCACAATGGTTGAACTAATTTACACTCCCATCAACAGTGTAAAAGCCCTTCTTTTTCTCTGCAACCTTACCAGCACCTGTTATTTTTTCACCTTTTAATAATAACCATGCTGACTGGTGTGAGGTATCTCATATCTCATTGTGATTTTGATTTGCATTTCTCCAATAATCAGTGGTGTTGAGCTTTCTATTTTTTCCATGTGTTTGTTGGTCGCATGCATGTCTTCTTTTGAGAAGTGTCTGTTCATATCCTTTGCCCACATTTTAATGGGGTTGTTTTTTTGTTGTAAATTTATTTAAGTTCCTTGCAGACTCTGAATATTAGGACTTTGCCAGATGGATAGATTGCAAAAATTTTCACCCCATTTTGTAGGTTATATGTTTAAACTGATGATAGTTTCTTTCACTGTGCAGAAGCTCTTTAGTTTAATTAGATTCCAGTTGTCAATTTTTGCTTTTGTTGAAATCGCTTTTGGTATTTTTGTCATGAAATCTTTGCCCATGCCTCTGTCCTGAATGGTGTTGCTTAGATTTTCTTCTAGGGTTTTTATAGTTTTGGGTTTTACATTTAAGTCTTTAATCCATCTTGAGTTAATTTTGTGTATATGGTGTAAGCAATGGTCCAATTTCAATTTTCTGCACATGTCTAGCCAGCATTTCCAGCACCGTTTATTAAAGAGGGAGTCCTTTCCTCATTGCTTGTTTTTGTCAAGTTTTTCAGATCAGGTGGTTGTAGGTATTCAGTCTTATTTCTGAGTTCTCTATTCTGTTTCATTGGTCTATGTGTCTGCTCTTATATCATCACTATGCTGTTTTGGTTACTATAGCCTTGTAGTATAGTTTGAAGTTGGGTAGCGTGATGGCTCCAGCTTTGTTCTTTTTGTTTAGGATTGTCTTGGCTATTTGGGCTCTTTTTTGGTTTCATATGAATTTTAAACTAGTTTTTTTCTAATTCTGTGAAGAATATCAATGGTAGTTTAATGGGAATAGCTTTGAATTTCTAAATTACTTTGGACAGTATGACCATTTTCACAATATTGAGCCTTCCTATCCATGAGCATGGAATGCTTTCCATTTGCTTGTGTTATCTCTGATTTCTTTGAGCAGTGGTTTGTAGTCCTCTTGAAGAGGTCCTTCACTTCCCTTGTTAGCTATATTCCTAGGTATTTTATTCTTTTTGCAGCAATTTTGAATGGGAGTTTATTAGTAATTTGGTTCTCTGCTTGCCTGTTGTTGGTATATACAAATGCTAGCTATTTTTGCACATTGATTTTATATCCTGAGACTTTGCTGAAAGTTCTTATTAGTTAAGAAGCTTTGAGGCTGAGATGATGGGGAGTAAATATCTGCAAGTAAATATAATTTGACTTCCTCTCTTTGTATTTGAATACCTTTATTTCTTTCTCTTGCCTGATTGCCTTGGCCAGAACGTCCAATACTAGGTCAAATAGGAATGGTGAAAGAGGGCATCTTTGTCTTGTGCTGGTTTTCAGGGGGAATGCTTCCAGCTTTTGCCTATTCATATGATATTGGCTGTGGGTCTATCATATATGGCTCTTATTATTTTGAGGTATGTTCCTTCAATACCTAGTTTATTAAGAGTTTTTAACATGAAGGGATGTTGAATGATATTGAAAGCCTTTTCTGCATCTATTTAGATAATCATGTGTTTTTTGTCTTTAGTTTTATTTATGTGATGAATCACTTTTATGGATTTATGTATGTTGAACAAACCTTGCATCTTGGAAATGAAACCAACTTGATTGTGGTAGATAAGCTTCTGATCTGCTACTGGATTCAGTTTGTCAGTGTTTTATTGAGGATTTTTGTATTAATATTCATCAAGGATATTGGCCTGAAGTTTACTTTTTTTGTTATATCTCTGCCAGGTTTTGGTATCAGGATGATGCTGGCCTCATAAAATGAGTTAGGTAGAAGTCCCTCCTTTTCCTCTTTTTGAAATGGTTTCAGTAGAAATGGTACCAGCTCTTATTTGTACCTCTGGTAGAATTCAGTTTCAGTTCTGAATCCTTCTTGTTCTGGGCTTTTTTTCAATTTGTAGGATATTTATAACTGCCTCAATTTCAGAACCCATTATTGGTCTATTCAGAGATTCGGTTTCCTCCTGGTTCAGTCTTGGGAAGGTGTATGCATCCAGGAATTTATCCATTTCTTCTAGATTTTCTAGTTTATGTGCATGGAGGTGTTTGTAGTATTTTCTGATGGTTGTTTGTATTTCTGTGGGGTGAGTGGTGATATCCCCTTTACCAACTGAGGTTGTGTTTATTTGATTCTTCTATTTTTTTGTTCTTTATTAGTATAGCTAGTGGTCTATTTTATTAATTTTTTCTAAAATTCAGCTTCTGAATTTATTGACTCTTTGAAGGTTTTTTGTGTCTCTATCTCCTTCAGTTCTCTGATCTTGGTTATTTCTTGCCTTCTGCTAGCTTTGGGGTTTGCTTGCTCTTGGTTCTTTAGTTATTTTAGTTGAGATATTAGATTGTTAACTTGAGATCTTTCTAGCTTTTTGATGTAGGCATTTAGTGCTATAAATTTCCCTCTTAATACTACTTTAGCTGCATCCCAGAGATTCTGGTACATTGTCTTTTTGTTTTTATTAGTTTCAAAGAACTTCTTGATTTCTGCCTTACTTTCATTATTTACCCAAGAGTCATTCAGAAGCAGGTTGTTCGATTTCCATGTAGTTGTGTGGTTTTGAGTGAATTTCCTAATCTTGAGTTTTAATTTGATTGCGCTGTGGTCTGAGAGACTGTTTTGATTTCAGTTCTTTTGCATTTACTGGGGATATTTTACTTCCAATTATGTGATCAATTTTAGAATAAGTGTCATGTGGCAATGAGAATGTATCTTTTTAAAATTTGGGTGGAAAGTTCTGTGGATATCTACCAGGTCCACTTGATCCAGAGCTGAGTTCAGGTCCTGAATATCTTTGTTAATTTTCTATCTTGATAATCTAATATTGTCAATAGGGTGTTAAAGTTTCCCACTATTATTGTGTGCGAGTCTAGGTCCCTTTGTAGGTCTCTAAGCACTTGCTGTATGAATCTGGGTGTTTTTGTGTTGAGTGCATATATATTTAGTATAGTTAGGTTTTTCTGTTGAACTCTTTATCATTATGTAAGGACCTCCTTTGTCTTTTTTGATCTTTGTTGGTTTAAAGTTTGTTTTGTCAGAGTCTAGGATTACAACTCCTGCTTTTTTTCTGTTTTCCATTTGCTTGGTAAATTTTCCTTTATCCCTTTATTTTGAGTGTGTGTGTATCTTTGCACATGAGATGCATCTCTTAAAGACAGCATACTGATGGATCCTGGCTCTTTACCCAGCTCGCCATTTAGTGTCTTTTACTTGGGGCATTTAGCCCATCTACATTTACATTTACAGTTAATATTGTTATGTGTGAATTTGATCCTGTCATGATGTTAGCTGGGTATTTTGCAGACTTGTTATGTGATTGGTTCATAGTGTCACTGCTCTGTGTACTTTAGTGTGTTTTTGTAGTGGCTGGTAATCATTTATCCTTGCCATATTTAGTACTTCCTTCACAAGTTCTTGCTAGGCTGGTATTGTGGTGATAAATTCCCTTAGCATTTGCTTGTCTGGAAAGAATCTTGTTTTTCCTTTATTTATGAAGCTTAGTTTGGCTGGACATGAAATTCTTGGTTGGAAATTACTTTCTTTAAGAATATTGAATATTGGCCCCCAACTCTTTTCTTGCTTGTAGGGTTTCTGCTGAGCTGCTGTTAGTCTGATGAGTTTCCCTTTGTGGGTGACCTAGCCTTTCTCTCTGTCTGCCCTGAACATTTTTTTCTTTCATTTCAAACTTGGAGAATCTGATGATTATATGTCTTGGGGATTATCTTCTTGTGGAGTAACTTACTGGGGTTCTCTGCATTTCCTGAATTTGAATGTTGGCATGTCTTGCTAGGTTGGGGAAGTTCTCCTGGATGATATCCTAAAGTATACTTTCTAACTTGGTTCCATTTTCCCTGTCTCTTTCAGCAACTTCAATCAGAATCAGGCATAGGTTCAGTCTCTTTACATAATCCCATATTTCTTGGAGGTTTCGTTCATTTTTTAAAATTCTTTTTTCTCAATTCTTGTCTGCCTGTCTTATTTCAGAAATGTCTCTTTACATAATCCCATATTTCTTGGAGGTTTTGTTCATTTTTTAAAATTCTTTTTTCTCAATTCTTGTCTGCCTTATTTCAGAAATACAGTCTTTAAGGTCTGAGATTCTTTCCTCAATTTGGTCTATTCTGCTATAGATACTTGTGATTGCATTGTGAAGTCCTTGTGTTGTGTTTTTCAGCTCTATCGGTCCATTATGTTTCTCTCTAAGCTGGCTATTCTGGCTGTCAGTTCCTGTAATGTTTCATCATGATTCTTAGCTTCTTTGCATTGGGTTAGAACATGCTCCTTTATCTCAGTGATGTTCATTATTACCCACCTTCCGAAGCCTACTTCTGTCAATTCATCCATCTCAGCCTCAGCCCAGTTCTGTGCCCTTGCTAGAGAAGTGTTGTGGTCATTTCGATGACAAGAAGTATTATGGTTTTTTCAGCTTTCAGTGTTTTTGCACTGATTCTTTTTTTTATCTTTGTGGGCTTGTCTACCTTCAATCTTTGTGGTTAGTGACCTTTGAATGAGGTTTGCATGGCATCCTTTTTGTTGATGTTGTTTTCTGTTTGTCTGTTTTTCTTTTAACACTCAGGCTATTCTACTCTAGGGCTGCTGCAGTTTGCTGGGTCTCTGCTTCAGACTCTGGTTGCCTTAGTTTCTTCTGTACCTGTAGGTATCACCAGTGAAGGCCATGAAACAGCAAAGATGGCAGCCAGCTTCTTCCACTGGAAGCTCCATTCCAGGGGGGTACAGACTTGTTGCTGGCCTTCATGCACCTGTATGAGGTAGCTGGAAACCCCCATTGTGAGGTTCCACTCAGGAGGACTGGGATCACAGATCCACCCAAAGAAGTAGTCTGGCTGCTTTTTGGTAGAGCAGGTGTGCTGTATTGGCAGGGACCCTTTCTCATTTAGACTGCCTCTCTTCTCCAAAGCAAGCAGGCTGGAACAGCTGAGTTGACCAAACTGCAGAAGTGGTGGCTGCCCCTCCCCCTGGGAGCTCCATCCCAGGGAGAGATCAAAGCTGAGTTTGTAGAATCCTGCCTAGAATGGCTAAAGCCCCCACAAGGAGGTCCTATGCAGTGAGGAGAAATGGATTGGGGTCACACTTAAAGATGCAGTCTGGCCACAATCTGGGAGGCAGCTGTCCTGCATTGTGGGGTATCCTTCCTCATTTGATCTGTCTCTGTTCTCCACAGTCAGCAGGCTGGAGCAACCAAGGCACCTATGCTGCAGAGATGGTGACTGCCCCTTTCCCCATGCACTTAGAGCCATTTTAAGCAGACTCCAACCTACTGCCTTATACTGTCTGGGATTCCAAGCCAGTGGGTCTTAACTTGAGAGGTGCCATGGAAGTGGGGACCACAGAATGAGGCTACCTGGCTCCCTGGATTCAGCCCCCTTCCTAGGGATATATACAGATGGATTTCCTGCCTTGTCAGGGATCCTGAGGCCAGAGTATGTAAAACTCCTGGGTCTCTGTGTGTGCTTGAGTGGCTGCTCTGCCGAGATTCCACACGGTTTTGTGTATCAGACCCAAGGCCATGGTTGCATGGACTCACCAGGGGATCTCCTGATCCACAGGTTGCAAAGATCCAAAGGAGAAGCATGGTTTCCTGGGTGGGGTCACACAATCACTCACCACTTCTTGGCTGGGGGTGGGGGTTCCTTTGCTTCTGTGCCTTTTCCACGTGGGCTGTCACCCCCCTCTTCTGCTTTTTATTACTCTTTGTGGGTTGAGCTGTTCATACAGTCAGTCTCAATGCAAGAACCTGGGTATCTGAGTTGAAAGTGATGCATTTACTTGCCCCTTTATATTCATCTCCATGAGCAACAAAGATCACAGCTGCTCTAATCGGCCTTCTTGGGTCCCAGCATTCTGACCTGTTTTCAATTCTTTTTTTTTTTTTTTTAGAATAAAAAGAATAAAAGAGAAAGAAAGAGGAAGAGATTTTAGAAAAAGAGAGAAAAGGAGGAAGAAACAGCAAAAGGAAGAAAAAAAAGAATGAAAGAGAGAAAGAGGAAGAGATTTTAGAAAAGGAGAGAGAAAGAAACAGCAAAAGAAAGAAAAAAAAAGAATGAAAGAAAGAAAGAGGAAGAGAAAGAGGGAGAGAGAATGGGATTCTTGTTTTATTGCCCAGGCTAGAATACAGTCTAAAAATGGGTATTAAAAACCTCTTTTATGCCAGTAATTGTGCTTAACAATGGAGACAGGAAGGAATAGGGGATGAAAATAACAAATAAGCAGACAACCAATATTTTACTTAAACCTGTGAAATGCTATGCAATTGCTGGGGAGTGATTTACTTCCAATTATGTGGTCACTTTTAAGATAGGTATAATGTCATACTGAGAAAAATGTATGTTTTGTGGATTTGGGGAGGAGAGTTCTGTAAATATTTGTTAAGTCTAGTTGTTCCAGGTCTGAGTTCAAGTCCTGGATATCCTTGTTGATTTTCTATCTCATTGATCTATGTAATATTGACAGTGTAGTGTTAAAGTCTCCCACTATTATTGTGTGGGAGTCTAAGTCTCTTTGTAAGTC
>PVKP010021331.1:0-39299 GCA_004027715.1 Plecturocebus donacophilus | reverse complement strand
AAAAAAAAAGCTTCAAGAGTATTTTGGAAGTATTCCGGATGGTCTCTGCCATCACAGGCCCAGAGAGAGGCCTAGGAGAAAAGAATGGTTTGAGGAGCCAGACCCAGGGCCCCACTGTCCTGCACAGGCCCAGCTGCTCCAGCTTAAAGCACCTCAGGTATAGCTCAGGCCACTACTTCGGAGGGCACAAGCTATAAGCCTTGGAGGCTTCCACATGGTGGTAAACCTGCAGGAACACAGAATGCAAACATGAAGGAGGTTTGGCAGCTTCCACCTAGATTTCAGAGGATGTGTTGGAAAGCCTGGGTGCCTAGGCAAAAGTCTGCCACAGGTGCAGAGCCTCCAAAGACTCTACTAGGGCGGTGCCAAGGGAAAATATGGAATTGAAGCCCCACACAGAGCTCCCACTGCGGCACTGCCTAATGGAGCTGTGAGAAGGGAACTGCTACCTTCTAGACCCCAGAATAGTAGAACCACTTGCAGCTTGCACCTTGAAGCTAGAAAAGCTGCAGCTTTTCAATTCTAACCCATGAATGTACACTCACTCGAGTAAGCCATAGGGAAAGGGCTGCCCAAGGCCTCAGGAGGCCACCCCTCACACCAGCTTTCCCAGTATGCAGGGTATGAGTTAAGGATTGTTTTGGAGCTTTAAGATTTAATGCCTGTCTTTCTGGGTTTCAGTCATGCATGGGGCCTGTTGGCCTTTTCATTTGGCCAATTTCTTCCTTTTGAAATGGGAATGTTTACCCAATGCCTGTACCACCATTGTATCTCAAAAGTATATAACTTGTTTTTTATCATACAGGCTCATGGTGGAAGAAACCTATCTTTAATCTTTTATGAGATTTTTGTCTTTGGATTTTTAATTTAGTTGATGCTGGAATGAGTTAAGACTTTGGAAGACTGCTAAGAAGGGATGTTTGCATTTTGCAGTGTGAGAAGGACATGAGATTTAGGCGGCCAGGGGTGAAATAGTAAGGTTTACATGTTTGTCTTCTCCAAATCTCATGTTGAAAGGTAATCCCCAATACTGGAGGTAGGACCTGGGAAGAAGCCCTTGGGTTATGAGGGCAGATCTCTCATGAATGTCTTAGTGCCTATCTTGTAGTAATGAGTAAGTTCTTGCTCTAAGTTCATGCAAGATCTGGTTGTTTAAGAGTGTAGCACTTTCTCTCTCTCTCTCTTCCTTGCTCACTCTCACCCTCACCATGTGACACACCTGCTTCTGCTTCAGCTTCCACCATGAGTCAAAGCTCCTTGGGGCCTCACCAGAAGCTAGGCAGATGCCAACATTATACTTCCTGAATAGCCTACAGAACCATGAGCCAGTTGAACCTCGTTTCTTTATAAATTACTCAGCCTCAGATATTTCTTTATGGAAATGTAGGAATGGACTAACACACCACAGCAAACAACCTGAAATGTTCTGTATCAGTCAGTTGAGGTTAGGTAATGTTGCAGTAACAAATATCTCCCAAATCTCAAAGCCTTAGCAAAAGGAATGCTTATTTCTCCCTCGCTCTAAATGTTCAAAATGGGTTGACAGGAAGATGCTGCTCAACCTGCTTGCTCAGGGCTAAGGGTGATAGGGACTCCATTGTTTTTTCCCTTGCCACAATCACCTTGATGAGGGAAAGGAAACAAAGTCCAGAAGTAACAAGTGTCTCTTCTCATCACTTCTGCTCCTATCATTGACAAAAACCAATAACACGGTTTCACCTAACTTCAAAGGAGGTGGGGAAGTATAATTCTGCATGTCCCTGAGAGGAGAACCAGAAATGTTTGGTGCACAGCAATAATGGCTACTATGCAGTCCTGAGATACTTCTTCATCTCTTAGATCATCATATCTCTGTTTTTTCCAAGGTGGGTTGGAGAGCAAAGGGAAGTAAGAGAAGAGTTAAAGGGAATTTTTTTGTTCTTCATTTCTTATTTGCAGTACCCCATTTCCCAGGTTTCTGTGCTCTCTAGATTATTCTCTATAAAAATACAGAAGTTGGGGAGGCCGTATACTGCAAATACCTTCCCTCCAAATTCCCCACTTCAAAAAATTATGATGAGTCTACATGGCACACAGTGTCATTGCTCACAGGTTTTCATACCAAAGCTATTACTGGCCTCAGCTAATAAACTTTCTACTATCAGATCCCACCTTCCTCAGAAAGGTATATATGTGTGTATTTTCTGCGTGTGTGTGTGTGTGTGTGTGTGTGTATGTGTGTGTGTATGTTGGAAGCAATAAAAGAAAACTTTTTTCCAAATATCTAGATACTTACTGATAAAGTAGTAATTTCTCTGAATTTTCCCTTGGAAAAGTTTTAAGTAGAGCAAAGAGTTCAGCTTCGAAGTCAAGAACTTGACTAATACTAAGAAATTTAGCATTGAATTCAAATTTGGCTCCCTCACTCATCAATTGTGTGAGCTTATCACACACTGTGGTCAGTAGGTTGGGGTTAGGGGAGGGATAACAAGGGGAGAAATACCAGATATAGGTGATGGGGGGATGAAGGCAGCAAACCACCTTGCCATATATGTACCTATGCAACAATCCTGCATGATCTGCACATGTACCCCAGAACCTAAAGTACAATAAAAAAAGAAAAGAAAAGAAAAAGAAAAAATTTTAATATTTCTAAGCTTCAATTTCTAATGTGTAATATGAGGAAATAATATTAATTTCTATCTCAACATAGAACATAGACTTGTAATGAGGGTTTAATGAGCACAGTGCCTGGCATATAATAAGTATTCAATAAATTCTGGGTCCTATTATAATACACTTTCTTTTTCCAACCAAAAATCCCTTTTTTGACCAATGTGACCAGCACAGAAGACAGTGAGATCATCACTATCTTGAATGTGGCCTTTTCACTTTTATTAAATCACAAATATTCACTAGGGAATATTGATTCCCTAGAAATTCATTATTTGATTAAAAGGGTCAGAAAACCAAACACAGAATGTCTTAACAAAAAGATAAAAATTATCTAATGCATATAAATGAAAGGCTTTAAGCACAGGTAGACCTAGTTGCTCAAATAACATCACCAGAATTCAATATCTGTTGTCTTTATTTTCACCTCTTTGATTTTATTATCAGGCTTTCTTTCCTCTCATAGTGCTAAAAAGACTGCCAAGCATTCCACAGTTTTATCTTAGTCTCTCAATAACCATGCTGAATAGAGAGATTTCCTTTTTCCAAACATAGCAGAAATCTCAGAATTGCATTTCATTGATTCTGCTGGGACCACCTGATCATCCTTGAAATAATGGACATGGGGATGCGGTGCACTGATGGGCAAGACTGGTTCTCTCCTCTACACCAAATTGGTAGTAGAATCAGCAACACTGGAATCACGTGTATGGAGAGTAGTGAAGGCTTTTATGTCCAAAGAAAAACAGATTTCACTTACCAGAAGAAGAGTATAGGGATGGATACTGAGCAAGAAAAAACCAGATGACTACTACACGTTTTATGAATACATACACTGTTGGAAATATCAAGGCCTCACCATTAACTTATAGCAAAAAATGCAGTATCTTCACTGGCATCCTCCCATTCCTTGTTCATAGCTAACACTGACAATTAGTCATAGCCCTCTTGTCCGTCGAGTTCAGAAAATACTTCAGAATCATACACAACCCAGTTATCCTGGCATCTGGTACAAACTGACAGAAGTTGCCATGAAAAATGAAACTATTGTCTCTCTTGAGGACATTTTCAGACAAACTGTTAGACCATGTTATTTTTTCTCCATGTTTTCTAGTTCATTTTTTATTTTTCATTTGTCAGGCTTCTAATCCACAAACACAAACTAGTTTATTTTGTAAGTTCAGCACATGATATTTGTTCTTCTTACACTTTATCTAGTCTCATTTGGTCTATTGTCCTGGTCTGTTGAGATCCTAGGTGGGCACTCATAGTACCTCGTTTTAACTTCATATGGCTGAAAGAGACAGTAAAACAACTGAAAATAAAAGAGTTCTGCTGAATGTCTTTATATACATACATATATTTATAAAGGTTTTATTGCACTTTAGGTTCTGGGGTACATGTGAAGAACATACAGGATTGTTGCATAGGTGCATACATCACAATGTGGTTTGCTGCCTCCATCCCCCTCACTGTCACCTATATCTGGCAATTCTCCCCATGTTTTCCCTCCCCAACTCCCTACCCCCTACTGTCCCTCCACTATTCCCCCTCAACAGATCCCAGTGTGTGATGCTCGCCTCCCTGTGTCCATGTGTTCTCATTGTTCAACACCCACCTATGAGTGAGAACACGCAGTGTTTGATTTTCTGTTCTTGTGTCAGTTTGCTGAGAATGATGGTTTCCAGATTCATCCATGTCCCTACAAAGGACATGAACTCATTGTTTTTTATGGATACATAGTATTCCATGGTGTATATATGCCACATTTTCCTTGTCCAGTCTATCATCCATGGGCATTTGGGTTGGTTCCAGCTCTTTGCTATTGTAAACAGTGCTGCAATGAACATACGTGTGCATGCGTTTTTATAATAGAATATTTATAATCCTTTGGATATATACCCAGTAATGGGATTGCTGGGTCAAATGTAATTTCTATTTTTAGGTCCTTGAGGAATCGCCACACTGTCTTCCACAATGGTTGAACTAATTTACACTCCCACCAAAAGTTTAAAAGTGTTCTATTTCTCCACATCCTCTCCAGCATGTGTTGTCTCCAGATTTTTTAATGATCGCCATTCTAACTGGCATGAAATGGCATCTCAATGTGGTTTTGATTTGCATTTCTCTAATACCAGTGATGATGAGCATTTTTTGGTATGTTTGTTGGCTTCATATATGTCTTCTTTTGAAAAGTGTCTGTTCATGTCCTTCGCCCACTTTTGAATGGGTTTGTTTGTTTTTTTATTGTAAATCTGTTTTAGATCTTTGTAGATCCTGGATATTAGCCCTTTGTCAGATGGGTAGATTGCAAAAAATTTTTTCCATTCTGTTGGTTGCTGGTTCACTCTAATAATTGTTTCTTTTGCTGTACAGAAGCACAGGAATTTAATTAGATTCTATTTGTCTATTTTGGCTCTTGTTGCCACTGCTTTTGATGTTTTAGTCATGAAGTCCTTGCCTATGCTTATGTCCTGAATGGTTTTGCCTAGGTTTTCTACTAAGGTTTTTATGGTGTTAGGTCTTATGTTTAAGTCTTTAATCCATCTGGAGTTAATTTTAGTGTAAGATGTCAGGAAGGGGTCCAGTTTCTGCTTTCTGCTCATGGCTAGCCAGTTTTCCCAACACCATTTATTAAATAGGGAACCCTTTCCTGATTGCTTGTTTTTGTGAGGTGTGTCAAAGATCAGATGGTTGTAGATGTGTGGTGTTGCCTCTGAAGCCTCTGTTCTGTTCCATTGGTCTATATTTTGGTACCAGTACCATGTTGTTTTGGTACCAGTACTATGCTGTTTTGATTACTGTAGCCTTGTAGTATAGTTTGAAGTCAGGTAGCTTGAAGTTTCCAGCTTTGTTCTTTTTGCTTAGGATTGTCTTGGCTATGTGGGCTCTCTTTTGGTTCCATATGAAGTTTAAGGCATTTTTTCCCCCAATTTTGTGAAGAGTGTCATAGGTAGCTTGATGGGGATAGCATTGAATCTATAAATTACTTTGGGAAGTATGGCCATTTTCACAATGTTGATTCTTCCTAGCCATGAGCATGGAATGTTTTTCCATCTGTTTTTGTCCTCTCTTATTTCCTTGAGCAGTGGTTTGTAATTATCTTTGAAAAGGTCCTTTATATCCTTTGTTAGTTGTATTCCTAGGTATTTTATTCCCTTTATAGCAATTGTGAATGGGAGTCTGCTCTTGATTTGGCGCCCTGTCAGTCTGTTATTGGTGTATAGGAATGCTTGTGATTTTTGCACATTGATTTTGTATCCTGAGACTTTGCTGAAGTTGCTTATCAGTTTAAGCAGATTTTGGGCTGAGACGATGGGGTCTTCTAAATATACAATCATGTCATCTGCAAATAGAGACACCTTGACTTCCTCTTTTCCTAATTGAGTACCCTTTATTTCTTTTTCTTGCCTGATTGCTCTGGCTAGAACTTCCAATACTACATTGAATAGGAGTGATGAGAGAGGGCATCCTTGCATAGTGCCAGATTTCAAAAGGAATGCTTCCAGTTTTTGACCATTCAGTATGATATTACCTGTGGGTTTGTCGTAAATACCTTTTACTATTTTGAGAGATGTCCCTTCGATACCTAGTTTATTGAGAGTTTTTAGCATAAAGGTTGCTGAATTTTGTCAAAGGCCTTCTCTGCATCTATTGAGACAATCATGTGTTTTTTGTTTTCGGTTCAGTTTATGTGGTGGATTACGTTAATAGACTTGCGTATGTTGAACCAGTCTTGCATCCCCAGGATGAAGCCTACTTGATTGTGATGGATAAGCTTTTTGATGTGCTATTGCAATCAATTTGCCAGTATTTTATTAAAGATTTTTGCATCTATGTTCCTCATGGATATTGGCCTGAAGTTTTCTTATTTTGTTGAGTCTCTGCCAGGTTTTGGTATCAGGATGATGTTGGTCTCATAAAATGATTTCGGAAGGATTTCCACTGTTTTGTATTGTTTGGAATAGTTTCAGAAGGAGTGGTACCAGCTCTTCTTTGTATGTCTGGTAGAATTTGGCTGTGAACCCATCCAGACCTTTTTTGGTTGGTAGGCTATCAATTGCTGCCTCAACTTCACCCCTTGTTGTTGGTCTATACAGGGTTTCAACTTTTTCCTGGTTTAGGCTTGGAAAGATGCAAGGGTCCAGGAATTTAGCCGTTTCTTCCAGGTTTACTGGTTTATGTGCATAGAGTTGTTTGTAGTAATCTCTGATGGTGGTTTGTATTTCTCTCAAATCTCATGTCCTTCTAACATTTCAGAATACAATCATGCCTTCCCAACAGTCCTGCAAATTCTTAACTTAATCCAACCTTAACTCAAAAGTCCATGGTCCAAAATCTCATCTGAGACAAGGCTAGTCCTTTCTGCCTATGAGCCCATAAAATCAAAAACAAGTTAATTACTTCCAAAATACAATGGAGGTATAGGCATTGGATAAGTTCTCCCTTTCCAAGAAAAAAATCAGCCAAAAGAAAAGAGCTACAGGCCCCATGCAAGTCCAAAACCCAGCAGGGTAGTCAGTAAATCTTATAGCTCCAAAATAATTTCCTTTGACTCCATGTCTCAGGCTGCTTTGGGCAGCCCCACTCCTGTGGCTTTGCACAGTGCAGCCCCCATGTCTGTTCCCATGGGCTGGCACTGAGTGCCTGCAGTTTTTCCAGTCAATAGTTGCAAGCTGCCTGTGTATCTACCATTCTGGAGACTGGAGGCTCTCTTCTCACAGCTCCACTAGGCAGTGTTCCAGTGGGGACTCTCTGTGGGAGTTCCAACCCCACATTTTCCTTGCACACTGCCTAATATGGCTGGGCTGTGTCCACACCCAAATCTCATTTCGAATTGTAGTTCCTATAATCCCCATGTGTCATAGGAAGGACCAGGTAGAGATAATTGAATAATGGGAGTGGTTTCTCCCATCCTATTCTTATGACAGTGAGTTAGTTCTCACAATATCTGATGGTTTGATAAGGGGCTTCTCCCTATGCTGGGCTCTTATTCCTTCTCCTACCACCCTGTAAAGAGGTGCCTTCTGCCATGATTGTAATTCTCCTGAGGCCTCCCCAGCCATGTGGGTTTAACTGTGCGTCATTTAAACCTTTTTTATTTACGAATTACCCAGTCTTGAGTATTTCTTTATAACAATGTGAAAATGAACTAATACAGTAGATTGATCTCTCAGAGAGTGAGGTACTGCTATAAGGGTACTCAAACATGTGGAAGCAACTTTGGAACTGGGTAACAGGCAGAGGCTGGAATGATTGAAAGGGCTTAGAATCGGATAGGAAAATGTGGGAAAGTTTGGAACTTCCTAGACATTTGGAGGGCTCAGAAAACAGAAAGATGTAGGAAAGTTTGGAATTTCCTAGAGACTTGTTGAATAGCTTTGACCAAAATGCTGATAGTGATATGGACAATAAAGGTCACACTGAGGTGGTCTCAGATGGAGATGAGGACCTTGTTGGGAACTGGAGCAAAGATGGCTCTTGTTATGCTTTAGCAAAGAGACTGGCAGGATTCTGTCCCTGACCTAGAGATCTGTGAAACTGTGAACTTGAGAGAGATGATTTAGGGTTATCTGGTGGAAGAAATTTCTAAGCAGTGAAACATTTAAGAGGATGCAGAACATAGAAGTTTGGAAAATTTGCAGCCTGACAATGCAATCGAAAAGAAGAACCCATTTTCTTGGGATAAATTCAAGCTAGCTGCAGAAATTTGCATAAGTAATGAGAAGTCCAATGTTAATTCCCAAGACAATGGAGAAAATCTCTCCAGGGCATGTCAGAGATCTTTGAGGCAGTCCCTCCTATCACAGCCCTGGAGGCCTAGGAGGAAAAAATGATTTAATGGGCCCCACCTATGGCCCCCTTCTGTGCGCAGCCTAGGACTTGGTGCCCTGCATCACACCTGCTCTAGCTGTGGCTAAAAGGGGCCAAGGTAAGCTCAGGCCATGGCTTCAGAAGATGCAAACCCAAAGCCTTGGCAGATTCCATGTGATGTTGAGTCTATGGGTGCAGAGTAGTTAAGAATTGAGGTTTGGGAACCTCTACCTAGATTTCATGGGATGTGTGGAAGCACCTGAATGTCCAGGCAAAAGTTTGCTGCAGGGGTGGGGTTCTCATTGAGAACATCTGCCAGGGCAGTGCAGAAGGGAAATATAGGGTCATAGGCCCCACACAGAGTCCCCACTGGGACACTGCCTAGTGGAGCTGTGAAAAAAGACCCACTGTCCTCCAGACCCTAGAATGGAGACCCACCAACAGCATTTGCCATATGCCTAGAAAAGATGCAGGCACTCAACACCAGCTGGTGAAAGCAGCTGGGAGTGGGGCTGTATCCTGAAAAGCTGCAGAGGCAGAGCTGCTCAAGGCCATGGGAGCCCACCTCTTGCATCATTGTGATCTGTTTGTGAGACATGGAGTCAAAGGAGATCATTTTGGAATTTTAAGATTTAATGACTGCCCTATTGGATTTTGGACTTACATGGTGCCTTTGTTTTGGCCCGTTTCTCCCATTTTCAATGGGTTTATATACCTAATGCCTATACCCTCATTATATCTAAGAATAACTAACTTGCTTCTAATCTTATGAATCTCTTAGGTGAAAGGGACTTTCCTTGTCCCAGATGAGATTTTGGAATTGGATTTTTGTGTTAAAACTGGAATGAGTTAAGTTTTGGGGAAACTGTTGGAAGAACATGACTGTGTTTTGAATTGTGAGAGCATAAGATTTGGGAGGGGCCAAGAGTGGAAGAGTATGGTTTGGCTGTGTCCCTACCCAAATATCATCCTGAATTGTAGTTCTCATAATCCCCATTTGTCCTGAGAGAGACCAGGTGAAGATAATTGAATCATGATAATTGAATAATAACTGTTTCCCTTATCCTGTTCTAATGATAGTGAGTTAGTCCTTGTGAGATTTGATGGTTTTATAAGGGGCTTCTCCCTTCACTGGTCTCTCATTCTCTCTCCTGCCGCCCTGTGAAGAGGTGCCTTCAGCCATGATTGTGATTTTCCTGAGGTCTCCCCAGCCATGTGGAACTGTCAGTCAATTAAAGCTCTTCTATTTATAAATTATCCAGTCTTGGATATTTCTTCATTAGCAGTGTGAGAACAGACCAATAGACTGCCTTAGTAGAGGTTCTCCATGAGGGCTCTGACCCTGTAGCAGGCTTCTGTCTGGACACCCAGGCTTTTCAATACATCCTCTGAAATCTATGAAGAGGCATCCAAGTCTCAACCCTTGCACGCTGCAAGAACAGGCTTAACACCAAATGAAAGTTGCCAAGGCTTTCTCTTTACACCCTCTGAAGAAGTGGCCTGAACTGTACCTGGACCCCTGTGAGCCAAACCTGGAGCTGGAGTGGCTGGGATGCAGGGATCAGTGTCCTGAGGTTGTGCAGAGTGGTGAAGCCCTGGGCCTGGGCCACAAGACTATTCTTTCCTCCTAGGCTTCTGGGCCTGTGATGGGAGGGGCTGCTGATAAGGTCTCTGAAATGCCTTTGAAGCCTTTTCCCCATTGTCTTGGCTATCAGTATTGACTCCTCTTTACTTATGGAAATTTCTGCAGCCCACTTGTATTCTTCCTCTAAAAACAGGCTTTTCTTTTCTACCACATGGCCAGGCTGTAAATCTAATCTTTTACACTCTGTTTTCCTTTTTAATATATTTCAGTTTCAGGTCATCTTTTTTTGCTCATGCATATGAGCAAAAAAACTTGTATGCTCACTATTAGAAGCAGCCAGGCCACATCTTGAGCACTTTACTGCTTAAACATTTCTTCCACCAGATGCCCTAAATTATTGTTCTCAAGTTCAAAGTGCCACAGATCCCTAGAGCAGGAACACAATGCAGTCAACCTCTTTGCTAACACATAACAAAAGTGACCTTTGTTCCAGTTTCCAGTAAGTTTCTCATCTCCATCTCAGACCTTCTCAGCTTGGACTTCACTGTCCATATCACTCTCAGCATTTTGGTGACAACAATTTAACAACTCTCTAGGAAGTTACAAATTTTTCCTCATCTTCCTTTCTTCTTCTGAGTTCTCCACTTTTCCAACCTCTGCCTGTTACCAAAGTAGCTTCCTCATTTTCAGGTATATTTGTAGCAATACCCTATTCTTGATACTAATTTTCTGTATTAGTCTGTCCTCATATTGCTATAAAGGAATTCCTGAGACTGGGCAACTTACAAGAAAAGAATTTTACTTAGCTCATGTTTCTACAAGCTATATAGACAGCATAGTTGCTTCTGCTTCTAGGGAGGCCTCAGGAAGCTTACAGTCATGGCAGAAGGTGAATGGGGAGCTTGCATATCTTACATGACTGGAGTAAGAGGAAGATAGTGAGGTAAGAGGTGCTATACACTTTTAAAACAACCAGATCTTGTGAGAACTCACTCACCATTATGAGAACAACACAGAGGGGATGGTGCTAAGCCATTGTTGAAGGATCCATCCCCATGATTTAATCACCTTGCACCAGGACCCACCCCCAACACTGGGGATTACCATTCAACATGAGATTTGGGAAGGTACACATACCCAAACCATATTAACCATGAAGGCAGCACTTCTATGAGTCTATAAGAGCCATAGCATTCCTAGGCTTGTGGTGCCCTCTAACGCAGATACAGTTTAGATCACAAAATCCAAGTGGTTTAAAATATCTAAATAGCCTTCCCAAGAAGAAAAGGTACAAATAAGCCCAAAGAGTGAAGACTACAATAAATACATAACTCTTCAATACCCAGACACCAAAGAACATATACTAGCATCAACACCATGCAGGAAAACATGATTTTACCAAATGAACTAAATAAGGTGCCAGGGACCAATTCTGGAGAAACAGAGATACGTGACTTTTCAGACAAAGAATTCAAAATAGCTGTGTTAAGGAAACTCAAAGAAATTCCAGATAACACAAAGAGGGAATTCAGAATTCTATCAGATACATTTAACAAGGAGTTTTAAATAATTTAAAAGAATCAAGTGGAAATTCTGTAGCTGAAAAATGCAAATGGCATACTGAAGAATGCATCAGAGTTTTTTAATAGCAGAATTTATCAAGCAGCAGAAAGAATTTGTGAGCTTGAAGACAAGCTATTTGAAAAAACATAGAGGAGACAAAAGAAAAAGAAAAACAACAAAGCACACCTATAGGATCTAGAAAACAAACTCAAAAGAGCAAATCTCAGAGTTATTGGCCTTAAAGAGAAGGTAAAGAAAGAGATGAGTAGAAAGTTTATTCAAACAGATAATAATACTGAACTTCCCAAACCTAGAAAAAAAAATCACTGTCAAAGTATGAAAAGTTTAGAGAACACCAAGCAGATTTAATCCAAAGAAGACTACCTCAAGACATTTAATAAATGCCCAAAGGTCAAGGATAAAGAAAAGATCCCAAAAGCAGCAGGAGAAAATACAAAAATAACATACAATGGAGCTCCAATATTTCTGGTGGCAGACTTTTCAGTGGAAACCTTACCAACCATGGGAGAGTGGTGTGACATAATTAAAGTGCTAAAGGAAGAAATCTTTTACCCTAGAATGGTATATCTGATGAAAATATCCTTCAAACATGAGGAGAAATAAAGACTTTTCCAGACAAACAAAAGCTGAGGGATTTCGTCAACACCAAATCTGAAGTTCAAGGAAGGCTAAAGGGAGTACTTTAATCAGAAAGAAAAGGATATTAATGGAGTAATTATCACCTGAAGGTACAAAATTCACTGATAATAATAAGTACACAAGAAAAACACAGAATATCATAACACTGTAACTGCAGTGTGTAAACTACTCTTATCCTAAGTAGGAAGACTAAATGAAAAACCAATCAAAAATAATAACTACAACAATTGTTGTAGACAAAAGACATAGACAGTGCAATAAGATATAAATAGAAACAACCGAAAGTTAAAAAGCAGAGGGATGCTGGGTGCGGTGGCTCACGCCTGTAATCCCAGCACTTTTAGGCCAAGGTAGGCAGATGACTTGAGGTCAGGAGTTTAAGACTAGCCTGGCCAACATGGTGAAGCCCCATCTCTACTGAAAATGCGTAATTAGCTGGGCATGCTGGCCTGTGCTTGCAATCCCAGCTACTCGGGAGGCTGAGGTGAGAGAATCACTTGAACCCAGGAGGCAGAGGTTGCAGTGAACAAAGATGGAGCCACTGTGCTCAAGCCTGGTTGACAGAGTGACACCCGGTCTGAAAAAAAAAAAAGGCAGGAGAATGAAGTTAAGGTGTAAAGTTCTTATTAGTTTTCTTTTTGCTTGATTGTTTGTTTATGCCAAGAGTGTTAAGTTGCTATCAATTTAAAATAATGGGTTATGAGATGATATTTGCATCTCATGGTAACCTCAAACTAAAGAACATACAATAATTACACAAAAAATAAAAAGCGCGAAACTAAATCATATCACCAGATAAAATAACCTTCACTGAAAAAAGGAGGAAAGAAAGAAGAAAGAGAAAATGTCAAAGCAATAAGAAAGACCCATTGATTTGTTACCTACAAAAACACACTTTACCTGTAAAGACACACATAGACTAAAGTTACAGGAATGGAAAAAGATATCCCACACCAATGGAAACCAGAAAAGAACAGGAATCACTATACTTACATCAGACAAAATATATTGCAAAACAAAAACTATAAGAAGAGACAAAGAAGGTAAATATATAATGATAAAGAGGTTAATTTAGCAAAATAATATAACAATTTTAAACATATGTGCACCCAACACTGAAGCATCCATGTATATAAAGGAAATATTAAAGATAAGCCCCAACACAATAAAAGCTAGAGACTTCAACATCCTACTTTCAGCATTAGACAGACAGAAAATTAACAAAGAAACATCAGACCTAATCTGCACTACATACCAAATGAATCTAATAGACACATACAGAACATTTTATCCAGTGTCTATAGAATACACATTCTTTTCCTCAGGACATGGATTATTCTTTTTATTTATTTATTTATTTATTTTTATTGCATTTTAGGTTTTGGGGTACATGTGAAGAACATACAATATTGTTGCATAGGTACACATGTGGCAGTGTAATTTGTTGCCTTCCTCCCCTTCACCTATATCTGGCATTTCTCCCCATGCTATCTCCCCACACCTCCCCACCCCCCACTGTCCCTCCCCCCCCACTGTCCCTCCCTTATTTCCCCCCAACATACCCCAGCATATAGTGCTCCCCTCCCTGTGTTCATGTGTTCTCATTGTTCAACACCCGCCTATGAGTGAGAACATGCGGTGTTTGATTTTGTGTTCTTGTGTCAGTTTGCTGAGAATGATGGTTTCCAGGTTCAAGGACATGGATTATTCTTAAGGACAGATGCCATGTTAGGTCACAAAATAAGTCTTAAAACATTCAAAACCTGAAATAATATCAAGAATCTTCTCTGATCACAATGGAATAACACTAGAAATTAATAATAAGATGAATTTTGGAAACTATACAAATACATGGAAATTAAACAATATGCTTTTAAATGTCCAGTGGGTCAATGAAAATATTAAGAAGAAAATTGAAAGTGTAGGGCATGGTGACCCCTGCCTGTAATTCCAGCACTTTGGGAGGTCAGTATGGGTGAGTTGCTTGAAACTGGGAGTTCGAGACCAGCTTGGACAACATGACAAAACCCCATTTTTACAAAAAAATAAAAATAAAAAATAAAAAAAAATATATATATATATATATATAAATTATATACATATACAGAAATTAGCCAGGTGTGGTGGCATAAGCCTGTAGTTCCAGCTACTTGGGAGGCTGAGGCAGGAGGATTGCTTGAGCCCAGAAGTTGGAGGCTGCAGTGAGCCATGATCATGTCACTGCACTCCATCCTGAAAGGCATAGCAAGACATTTTCTCAAAAAGGAAATTGAAAGGTTTCTTAAAAAAAATTATAATGGAAATACAACATACAGAAACCTATGTGAGAACAATGCTAAGAGGAAAGTTTACAGCTATAAGTGCCTACATTACAACTGATACTGCAGAAATTCAAAGGATAATTAGTGGCCACAATCAGCAACTATATGCCAATAATTTGGAAAATCTAGAGGAAATGGACAAAGTTCTAGACACATACAACCTACCAAGATTGAAACAAGATAAAATTCAAAGCCTGAACGGCTCAATAACTGACATATATAGGTATGTATATGGCAAGAGATAGGGGTCTAGTTTTATTCTTCCACATATGGATGTCCAATTTTTCCAGCACCATAAATTGAAGAGACTGTCTTTTCCCTAGTGTATGTTCTTGGCAACTTTGTTGAAAATGAATTCACTGTAGGTTTGTGGATTTGTTTCTGGGTTCCGTATTCTGTTCCATTGGTCTCTGTGTCCATTTTTTTCCAGTACCATTTTGTTTTGGCTACTGTAGTTTTGTAGTATAATTTGAAGTCAACTAATGTAATTTCTCTAGTTTCGAAACTGAAGAGAACATCAAAAAATGGAAAAGTATTCCATTTTCATGGATTGGAAGAATCAACATTGTTAAAATTCCCATACTATCCAAAGCAATCTACAGATTCAATGCAGTCTCTATCAAAAGACCAGCAATATTCATAACAGATATAGAAAAAAAAAACTAAAATTAATATGAAACCATAAAAGACCCAGAAGAGCTAAAGCTACTCTAAGCAACAAAAATAAAACTGGAGGAATCACACTACTTGACTTTCAATTATACTACAGAGCTATAGTAACCAAAACAGCAAGGTGCCAGCATAAAAACATTCAATGAACAAAATAAGAAATGTAGAAACAAATCTACTCATCTACAGTGAACTCATTTTTCACAAAGGTGCTGAGAATATATACTGGGGAAAAGTAGTCTCTTCAATAAATGGTGATCAGAAAGCTGGATATTCATATGCAAAAGAATTAAATTAGACCCCTGCCTCTCACCACATGCAAAAATGGAATCAAAATGATTAAAGACTTAAATCTAAGACTACAAACTATGGAACTACTACAAGAAAACATTGGCAAAAATCTCCAGGACATTGAGCCAGGCAAAAATTTTTTGAGCAATAACTCAAAAGCACAGGCAACTAAAGCAAAATGGACAAATGGGATTACATCAAATTAAAAAGCTTCTGCACAGAAAAGGAAACAACAAATGAAGTGAAGAGACAACCCATGGAATGGAAGAAAGTATTTGCAAACTAACCATGTGACAAGGAATTAATACCCAGAATATATAAGAAGTTCAAATAACTCCACAGGGAAAAGAACTAATAATCTGATCAAAAAATGGGCAAAAGATTTGAATAAGCATTTCTCAAAAAAAGACATAAAAATGGCAAAACAAGCATATAAAAAGGTGTTCACCAGAGAAATGCAAATCAGAACTACAGTAAGATATCATCTCACACCATTTAAAATGGCTTATATCCAAAAGATAGGCAATAACAAATGCTAGCAAGGATGCAGAGAAAAGGGAACCCTTGTACACTGGGAAGGGTGGCAATGTAAATTAGTATAGCCACTATGGAGAACAGTTTATAGCTTCCTCAAAAAAATCCTAAAAATAGAACTACCATGTGATCCAGCAATTGCATTGCTGGGTTTATACTTGAAAGAAAGGAAATCAGTATATTGAAGAGATATCTGCACTACTATGTTTATTGTAGCACTGTTTGTAATAGTTAATACTTGGAAGCCACCTAAGAGTCCATCAACAGATGAATAAAGAAAGTGTGATACATATACACAATGGAGTACTATTCTGCCATAAAAAAGAATGAGATTTATTTGTAACAATATTATGGAACTGGAGATCATCATGTTAAGTGAAATAAGCTGAGAACAGAAAGACAAACATTATTTGTGAGATCTAAAAATCAAAGCAATTGAACTCATGAACACAGAGAGTAAAAGGATAGTTATTAGAGATTGGGAAGGGTATGGAGGCATGGTGGAGAAGTGACTGTGGTTAATGGGTTAAAAAAAGTTTTTAAAAAATGAATAAGACCTACTATTTGATAGCATAACAGGGTGACTCTAGCAAATAATAACTTAATTGTACATTTAAAATAAGTTCAACAGTGTAATTGGATTGTTTGTAATTCAAAAGATAAATACTTGAGCAGATGGTTACCCCATTCTCTATGATGTGCTTATTTCACTTTGCATACCTGTATCAAAACATCTCATGGAACTGGAACAAGACCAAGATGCCCACTTTAACCATTTCTATTCAACATAGTACTAGAAGTCCTAACCAGAGCAATCATACAAGAGAAAGAACTAAAGGGCATCCAAATCAGTAAAAAGGAAGTCAAACTGTTGCTGTTTGCTGATGACATGATTGTATACCTAGAAAACCCCAAAGACTCATCCAAAAAGCTCCAAGAACTGACAAATGAATTCAGCAAAGTTACAAGATACTTACACAAATCAGTAACTCTGCTATATACCAACAGTGACCAAGCTGAGAATCAATAATTTAACCTTTGACAATAGCTGCAAACATAAATAAATAAATAAACTACTTAGGAATATACTTAACCAAGGAGGTGAAATACTTCTACAAGTAAAACTACAAAACACTGCTGAAAGAAATCATAGATGACACAAACAAATGGAAACACATCCCATGTTTATGGATGAGTAGAATCAATATTGTAAAAGTGACCATATTGTCAAAAGCAATCTATAAATTTAAGGCAATTCTCATCAAAATACTACCATCATTCTTTACAGAACTAGAAAAAAAGATCCTAGAATTTATATGGAGCCAAAAAAGAGCCCACATAGCCAAAGCAAGACTAAGCAAAAAGAACAAATCTGGAGGCATCAGATTACCCAACTTCAAACAATACTATAAGGCCATAGTCACCAAAACAGCATGGTACTGGTATTCAAACAGGCATTTAGACCAATGGAACAGAATAGAGAACCCAGAAACAAAGCCAAATACTTACAGTCAATTGGTCTTTGGAAAAGCAAATAAAAACATAAAGTGGGAAAAGGTCATCCTATTACCAAACATGCTGGGATAATTGACAAGCCACATGTAGAATAATAAAATTGGATCCTCATCTCTCATCTTATACAAAAGTCAACTCAAGATGGATCAAAGACTTAAATCTAATACCTGAAACCATAAAAATTCTGGAAGATAACTTTGGAAAAATCCTTCTAGACATCTGCTTAGCCAAAGACTTTATGACCAAGAACCCAAAAACAAATGCAAAAAAAAAAAAAGATAATTAGATGGAACTTAAACTAAAAAGCTTCTGCACACCAAAAGAAAGAATCAACAGAGTAAACAGACAACTCACAAAGTGGGAGAAAATCTTCACAATGTATACATCTGACAAAGGACTAATAACCAGAATCTACGAGGAAGTCAAAAAGTGGACTAAGGACATGAATAGACAATTTTCAAAAGAAGATATGCAAATGGCCAACAAACATATGAAAAAATGCTCAACATTATTAATGATCAGGGAAATGCAAATCAAAACCGCAATACGATATTGCCTTACACCTGTAAGAATGGCCATAATCAAAAAATAAAAAAATAATAGATGTCAGCATGGATGTGGTGAAAAAGGAACACTTTTACACCGTTGGTGGGAATGTAGGGTAGTACAACCACTATGGAACACAATGTGAAGATTTCTTAAAGAACTAAAAGTAGATCTAACATTTGATCCAGCAATCCCACTACTGGGTATCTACTCAGAGGAAAAGAAGTTATTATATGAAAAAAATACTTGCACACACATGTTTATAGTAGCACAGCTCACACTGCAAAAATATAGAACCAGCCCAAATGCCCATCAATCAACAAGTAGATAAAGAAAATGGTATATACATATATACCATGGAATACTACTTATCCATAAAAAGGAACAAAATAATGGCACTTGCAGCAACCTGGATGAAATTGGAGATGGTTATTCTAAGTGAAGTAACTCAAGAATGGAAAACCAAACATCGAATGCTCTCACTCAAAAGTGGAATACAAAGACATAGGAATGATATAATGGCTTTGGGGACTCGGGAGAAAAGGTGGGAGGAGGGTGAGGGATAAAAGATTTTATACTGGTTACAGTGTACACTGCTCAGGTGATGGGTACACCAACATTTCAGAAATCACCATCGAAGAATTTATTCATGTAACCAAACACCATCTGTTCTTCAAAAACCAATGGAAATTTCTTCTAAAAGAAAAAGAAATCATGTACCCCATAAATATATACACCTACTTTGTAACCCACACAAATTTAGAAAATAAAATTAAACATTAAAAAAGATATTCAATCCTGACTCTGTCATTCAAGTTTCAGTTATACTACAAGTTTCATGCCTCTCATAAAGGCAACCCATATCTGTTTGATTAATGTTGAGTGGAGGGGCTAATAATAACTGAGCTCTTGGTGTGTCCAAAACATCACTCTTCTGCTGCTTCTGGTTACATTAGGAACAACAGAACTGGTTGACATTTTAGAATAAGAAAAAGTTCAAGGTAAATATAAACTCACACACACATACATTCTAGTGCTACTGTAGCTCCTTTTTTTTTTTTTTTTTTTTTCTGTTTTTGATAGACTTGGTAAAATTGGTCCTACCCAAATTTAACATAATTCAATCAGGACAAAAGGGAATTCTCTAACAAAGAAGGGAAATAACTTTGACCTATCTTAACTAAATCTATTATAGCTCCAAAATAGGCTACTTTTCTTTGCCCAACATGGCAAGTTTCAGGGAGCACCATGGCCCCAGAAAATAATCTACTTGGGTGAAGCAGAAACAGTTTGGTTCATGTCACCAGTTTGCTTAGCTTGCTGTAGAAGAATTCAGGGGCATACATGGATTGCAAGAAATGTGTCCCGCCTCCCATGGGAATACAGATATGCAGAGCAGGGAATGTAACTCCACATCTTAAAACAAGCTCCTCCTGGTATTTGGGAATCTGTCTCTTGCTGCTTAATACGGGCTCTGTTCTCACACCCCAGGCTGGGACCTTTATCTGGTATGCCAAGGGACAGGACCTCTGTGGAACATTTGAGTCCTATTGTAGGAGGTTAGTTGAGAAAGGTCATTTTTCTAGTTTTGCAAGAACACATGGGACCAAAGGCTATGCTGGTTGTTTGGACAAAACCCATCAGTTTTGCTCTTTGGCCCCCAGCTGCGCGAAAAGGCTTTTGAAAGAATCATCTCTGGGACTCAGCAAGCCAGAAGCACAAGTGATGTCTTGCTTCCTGTTGGTTGGTCCGAAACCATCCTGCTGTCGTCTAGTTGACCCTCTCGTCTTGTCTTTCCAGTCAAGATCATTCCTTACTTTTCCAGCAACATCATGTGTCTTCTATTCCTCTTTTTCGGTCCTACAAGTGAGACAATATTTTTCCTGTGATGTGTGGAGGTCTCCAACAGTGGACCAACTGTATTAAGCACTTTGTTTACATCTACTGTTGGCTCGTGTAATACTCACCACAGCCCTAAAAGAGAAGTGTCATCACAACTTTCTCTTGCAAATGAGGACAGTGAGGCTCAGATAAACCAGAGATCAATATTACAGGGGCAGAAGCAAAAATCCAACCCAGATCAGGCTTACTCCACAGACAGACTCTTACCGGCATGCTAACCAACCCTTTCTCTCCTAGTGGGCAATTCCACTGATGTTGACTGAGCTATATTGTGCTGGCCTTCTGGGGACATAATGAGAGATGTGACACTGACTCTTGCACTAATTTGTGGCAAGGGACTTGTATCCAGCTGAAAATTTGTTCTTGGTCAAAAAAAAAAAATGCTTCCGCTTCTGATTTGGATCCAGAGCCAACCTTAAATATGCTACGAATGCTCCTCGCCAAGCACCTGCAGATGCCTTCCCAAAGGCCTGGCATGCCTTTGTTAGAGATGTGGGCCTTTGGGCAGACACCTGTGACAGCACTCAGCACAGAGCCTTGGGAGTCTCCTGTGGCCTAAGCCAACTTTACCCTACTGCCCAGAGAAGCAAATGCTGAGTCTACACAGACATACGGATGGAGGGTTTGCAACCAGCTTTGAAGAAGGCATCTAGTGAGCCCCAAGTATGATTTAGGCAACAATGTAGGGAGGGCAGAAAGCGCCCCGATAAAAACATTGCCTCTGGAGAAAGTGGAATGACAGTGACTGCTTCGTGGGTATAGTCTCCCTTGGGGGTGATGGAAATTGAGAATTAGAGCTGACGGTTGCACAACATTGTGAATGTATTAAAATGCCACCAAAATGCACACTTTAAGATGGTTAATTTTATGATATAAATTTTGCCTTAATTTTTTTAAAAAGTTATCTCTGCCAAGTGCCATAGTGCCTGAAGACCCACTGTTCAGAATAGGACTCCCTCCACTTCCCTCCAGCCCCTGTTTTCATCTGGACCTTCTGTCTTGTCTGAAGCTGTGGGAGGGTTACTTTCAGCCCCTTTCTATCTCTTATGTGATCTTCCCTCTAGGAAGAGGTACACCTTCCCAGGTTGGTGAGGCTCAGAAAAGAAAGAGGACCCTTTCATGTCTTTGATCTAAGAGTGTCCATGGACCTAGTCCTCAGCTCTGGGTTGATACTGTTACCAAGAATAATAGATATGCAAAGGGACTGAGGCCTTCCCAGCAGTGCCTAGAGCCACCTCCTCCCTGACCAGAAGATGCCCAGATCCAACTGTACCTCTCTCTAAATATGCTCATGATCTTGCTCGCAGGAGTCAGCTGGCCTTTATTTCTCTGTGTAGGGCTCTTCTTTAGGAAATATCCTACCTACTTCCTCATCCACCTTGAAATTCTTCATGTTCAACAACCACCACCAAAAAATAACATGAAGCTATTTTTGTAATACAAATTGTATTTACTGATTTCCTTTACATCAGTTTGCATTTTAAATTCAAGTCAAAGGACACTTCTCACTGTCAATCACCAGCTGCTTGGTTCCATTTGTTCTTCTAAGCTGGAAGAAATGTGAATAAACGTTAGAAGGACAAGTAAGATCATTTTTTCAAAATCTGCCCTGTTCAGAAATCTGGAACTTCAAAGGAAAACAAAAGGATGTTTTCATCTCCTTTCTCAGTTTTAATTGTTTCTCTTTGGAAGCTAATTTCTAACTGTAATCACAGGAGAAAGGGGGCTTGAGCAATTATGCTGCAGATCTGATCTGCAGAGGGAGCCCTTTGGGATGCTATTTTCCTCAGGAGCTGGAATTTTGGCCAAAATCATCTGGGAAACTTTTCTGTTCTTCTAATTTATTCTGCCTATGGAGACCTCGTTAATAATGCCAAAAATGCTTCACATTTGTATAGCCATTTTAAATTTTTTCCAAACCCTGTCACATTAATCATCCTACTTGATCTTTACAAGTCTCTTGGGAAGTGAGTAGAGAAAGGACTGGGATTTATACATTACGGATAAGAGAAGTGAGCTCAGAGAGGTTAAGCAACTTGCCCAAGATCACACAGCCAGGCAGTCAGAACAGTCTAGAGACCGTATTTTCAACCTTGTAGCTTTAGATGTAGACTGGGTCACAAACATAGATTACTGCCCTCCTGGCCTACATCAGAAACCCAACTGTGAATGTCCCAAAAGGTAGAATTCCTCCCCTGGATATATTTGGTTCTCTCTCCTCATTAATATTTGACTTGAGCATCACAGTTGTTCTTTCAGAGCTATGTTTATCATGCTGGTGACTTGTTGTTCTCTTCACCGTCCGCCTGATGCTTGGAGAAATCAGTGGATGAGGGAGTGATTCAGTAAATCTTTCTTTGATCTGTTTTAAATGAAATTCTATTTACAAGATACACTTCACTTCTTTTGATGTGCAGCTCACTAATTAGCTCACATCTGAGAGCAGGTTCCCTGGGAGAAAAAAAAAATTAGCTCATTCCATCTCGAAAAGACACAATTCTTGAACTAATTATGGTATTTGAATGATTAATCTCCTTTAAATACACATGTGTTCAGGAGTATTACAGTTAGGAAGAATGTATAATGAGAAAGAGGACAGAAAGCTAAGGGAAGTGGAACCAAGTGATGGCTCGAGGCAAAAATCCTGCCCTTGAGGCCCTAGGGACAGTTTAGGGATCCTTTATTATCCAGGTAGAATATCACTGGCATGCAAAATGGTAGAATAGGCAGAAGTTTGTTCTAAACCCTCCTCAAATCTTTCACTTTCTGCTTCTTTGTCAGCTCTTGATGCCAATGTCTTAAGATCAAACTACTTATGTAAGCCTGCGGCCAAGAAAAGTCATTTAATTTACACTAAAGTGTTAATGATTGATCATTAACTAAATTACTCAAATTGAATGATTAAAGTGTTAATCACTTTCCATCTAGTTTTGCTCCTCCCACAATTACATACTTTTTAATCGGAAGCTATAATTCTGCTCCAGTGAATGATCTTCTACTTGTGGATTTTTAGGAGATAACATATGGATTTGATTCAAAATTCCTTTCTGACTCACTGGCGATGGCTGTGTGCTTCATGCCACAACCTGAATATAATCGATTCATATAAAATAATGCTGTGGTACATTAGTGATGCCTGCCGTGGGCACAGAAATTGGGATTTGTCATATACAAATTATGTACCTAGCATCCTGATTATAGTTTGTAGGAAAATGATATTTGGGGTACTAAAGAGAGCTTTTAGGGGTTCATGAAATCACAATGTACAGTGTATCATCCATTCCACTCAAAGGATAGGTGGCCACTATTGACCACCTG
Source organism: Plecturocebus donacophilus (assembly GCA_004027715.1). Classification (NCBI taxonomy): domain Eukaryota; kingdom Metazoa; phylum Chordata; class Mammalia; order Primates; family Pitheciidae; genus Plecturocebus; species Plecturocebus donacophilus. The sequence continues at coordinate 15,929 of PVKP010021331.1, read as the reverse complement.
TTCAGTCAGTAAGTGTTTTGTTTTTTTTCACTTCAACATTCATATTGTAAACCCCTTGAGAATAGAAATTAATACTTTTTTATCTCAAGGGCATGGCTCTTACTTGGTCGTAAATAAATATTTGTGGAAAAAGTGCAAAGAAGGTAGCACTTTAAGTATGAAAAGAAATGTATTACTAAACCTGAACAATTACCATAAAAGTTTAAAGCTAAATGAGACTGAATGAAGGGTACAAATATGATAGAAGCCTTAGATAAGCTGGTTACCAAAATTAAGCATGGATCTCACAAACTCAATAAGCCAAACAACATGTTGGCTTGTAGAGTTCTCACTATATGATTTAAAAACACTATGCAAGACTCTCATCTTGAAGGGCAACATTTTTGTTGGCACTGAGTCCTAGAAGAAATATGTCATGTGACTTATCCCTATGAAAGACCATTGAATAATATAATGGCCAATGGGTTTTTAAAGGATTTTGAAAAAACGCAGCAATATTGCTTAAATGGAGTTTTTTGTGTCAACCCTTTGAGATGTAGTGAACATAGCATTAAATTGTGATGCAGTGTAGATATTTCTGAAATAATGTGTAAGAAAATAATACAGTAGGCTGGTTACCGTAGGAACTCCCAACTCCCGCCCCACCAAGGTGTGTCCCGGCCTTCTCTGTGACCCTTTTCCCTGTGCCCTCTCTTTGGAGCCTTCTTGTGTCCTTGGATGGAGGTAAGTGACTCACTGTGAAATGGAGGCTGAGCCCACACTGATAGGTAGAATGCCTTTTGCTGTCTCAGTCCCATTGAGTAAACTGAGGTACAGTGTAGCATAAGGAGCAGGTACAGGGTGAAACCCTGCCCCGTTCTGGAATGTTTATGTGCCTTTGGGCAAGTCATTTTCCCTCTTTGGGCTTTGCTTTCTTCCCTGTAAAATATAGACAGAGTTGGATTATCAGGGGTCTGCAAACTTTTTCTAGTTAATAAAAAATAGTAAATATGCCGAGCTTCAAACATTCTCTTTTGTAACAACTCAACTCTGCCATTAAAGTCTGAAAACACCCATAAACAACATACAAAGGAATGGATGTACCTGTATTCTGATGTAACTTGATTTACAAAAAGAAACAATTAGCTGGATTGGATCCATAGGCCATAGTTTGCTGGCCATTGGATAAGTTGATATAAAGACAAAGCCATGCAGTAAAAATACAATGCAAGCCACAGATGTAAGCCATATATGTGATTTTAAATTTCTAGGAGCCACATTTGTAACAGTTTTTGAAAAGTAAAATCGATTATACAAACATTTTATTAACTCAATACATACAAAATATTGTCAATTCAACATGTAAGCAATATGAAAAAAATGTATCCATGAGATATCTAGGTCTCTGAAACCCAGACTGTCTTTTACATATCAGAGCATCTGAGTTGAACTCATCACATTTTAGGAGCTCAGTATCCACATGTGACTGGAGTTACTATCCTGGACAGCATAATTCTAAGAGGTTCTTTTTTTTTTTTTTTTTTTTTTTTTCTGAGACGGCGTCTTGCTCTGTCATCTAGGCTGGAATGCAGTGGTGTGATCTCGGCTCACTGCAACCTCCTCCTCCAGGTTCAAGCTCTTCTCCTGCCTCAGCTTTCCCAAGTAGCTGAGACTACAGGTTCCCACCACCATGCCAGGCTAATTTTTTTCTATTTTTAGTAGAGACAGGGTTTCCCCACGTTGGCCAGGCTGTTCTCAAACTCCTGACCTCAGGCAATCTGCCTGCCTTGGCCTCCCAAAATGCTGGGATTGGAGGTGTGAAACACCACTCCCAGCCCTAACAGGTTCTTTATACTCTACACCTACTCCTTAGATTCTGCCAGAAAACACACAGCAGCATGCTATTGTTCTGTTTCCTCATCCCTGATAATTTAACATGTAAGTCTGCAAAAGATGTGATAATGAATGTCAGGAGGTCAATGCAGCTACTGAGTGACTTATTGCTATCTTCACTGCAATTTGTAAATAGCTGATAATGTCTTCATGCAGAGCTTCAAAAAATGCCTCCTCCTCCAAGCACTCTCCTAATGGGAGAGAAGTGTGAACATTTACTCTAGCGGTGAAAGGAAGTGGGAGTGCTTGTAAAAGCCATTCTAAATAAAATACTTATCTGACATCTCATGTTTTACTTTAATGTATATTCAATTTTGCTTTAATGTGGTTTAATTTTTTATTTGAATTTCTTATCAGTTAATATATTCAAACTCCCTGCCCTGTAAACACTCCCTTCATCACCTGTCCTTTTCACCACAAACTGGTGAGCAAAATTTGTGTCCCAAAAAGATACATCACAGTTACCATCGTACCTTTGGAAATGGGTTTACATAAAAAGGTGTTAAATTAGAAGTGTCAACTGAGGCCCAAGACACAATAGGTATTAAATGCTAAAGTGAGTTGTGGCAGACCAAAAAGCAGACATTTCCTTTGAGAACCATTCATCCATAGCGAGGGTATAAAGGGATTGGGAGAGAGGATTCATGGAGAGGATTTCTTTGGAGAGGGCTGTGCCATGAGTCTCATCCTCACTTCCACTTCACTATAGCCTGGTGACAGGAGCTGTCCAAGGCAGCTGGGGGTTTGGCAGTTGCACATAGAGACTGAAATCTGAAGGGCAAGAGGTGCGCTGCTTAGAGTCTGTAATCAACTAAGGAGAGGCTGCAGGATTTGGCTTTTCTTGCAGCCCCAGAATATTTCAGAGCCATAGAATTCATGTGAACCAGACACAGGCCATAAGGAGCAGGTGAGCAGGGATAGAAGATAGGGAAAGAAGAATGCTGGTCCTCTTTCCTAGTGGACGGTGCAGCAGATGACAAATATGAGTGAAGGTAGGAGCTTTGACCTTTTGACCATCTTAGGACTTAGTGAGCCTGAACTTTAGGAATTACAGTGATCAGGGCACTTCATATTGTCCGATAGTAACCAGAAAAATACTCCTTCCCTCATAAAAGAAAGAAAGATAACAGATCATGATTGTGTCATGCACTGGTATAAGACTTCTGGCTTTAAGATGTTACTACATACTCATAAGTAATATATTCACATTAAATGAGAGACAGGTAAGAGAATAAGAAGATCACTGCCTTCTGGTTTAACTCCAAAGACTGGAATTTCAGGGACCATTTGCCAGGCTGGTCCAGGAGCAATGTGGTACAGGTGGTGGTCTTTCCAACTCCTCAAATGATACAAAACTCCCTATGACAATACTGATATCTGTGATGTGTAGATAACACACAGACTTAGTCTATAAGAAAAATTAGTAACGTAACAGATAATCATTTACTGAGGAATTACTATGTGCTATGTACTGTACTTTTCTTACAAAAACCAAATGATTCCATTTTGTAGAAGGGGAAAGGAGATTCAGAGGGGTTAAACCATTCCTTTTAAATTATAGGAGCAGTAAGTAGCAAAGACAGGATTGGAACACAGTTTTGTTCACTGAAACCGCTACCCTCTGCTGCTTCTCTTGCCCAGCCCAGATGTGGCCTTTGGCCATTTGTTGCCTTTTTCTTTTACGCCCCTGTTCTCTTCTTCCTACATCCTCTTCCCTCTCTTCTAAGTGGTGGGATTCCATTCCCCGCTGAACAGAACCGCTCCTTCCCTCTCACCAGGGTTGTATGAAATGAACAAGAACTGCCTGAGACTCACCCATTTTCGGCCAACTAACTGACTTTAAGATGTTACTACGTACTCAGCTCCAGAGAGCGCACCAAGAAGCTTTGCCAAATCCTGCAAAATGCTGGTCAAGCGGAAGAATGAAGATGAGAAGCAAATCCTCACTACCTGATGCAATCAGCTCAGAGTTCTGTTAACATGGGGTTGGGTTGAAGATGAAGAAGGATCTATGGGCTCCAAGCTAACATCATGGTTGTAGTTAATAAAACAGAAACAAAATGCTACCATCTCATTACTCTCTCCAGCCCTGCTGACCATCCTGAGATGGCTTCTGTTTGGTGTCCACCTACTGGAGCAGTTTCCCATCGAAAAATGGATCAGCAACTTGGCCAGATTCTCTTGTGTCCTTTCAGGGCAATGCTGGAGCACATTTTATCCAAAGCTCCAGGAGCAGAGAGGCAGCAACTGCTAAACGCTCCCAAAATAGCTGCACCCCATCTACATTGTCTACAAAAACATTATCTCTTGCTTTTTCTTTACTCCACTTAGTTATTTTTCGTAGGCTTCCATTATAAAATTGTAAAAATGAGTGTTTAGGCAGCCAGCATAATCATCACTTCACCAGGCCTCATGCTAAAGGAGGACGAGATCTGAATGACATTTTTTGACAAGCAGAATCAGATTTCTTACTTACACAGGAGTCTTCCCAGAATGAGATTCTTGACCTGAGAACTTGCCAGAAGAGCATTTTTTTGTCTGCGTCTTCATGTGAACTCTGCCCTTGGATGTACATTTGAAAAAGAAATTCCTCTCTGCAAGGAGCTGATCTGACCCCTGATTAAAATATGTTCAACTCTGAAATTAGTAAAGATTCAGAGACAAAAACTGGATGATGGCTTGATTTTAATGCTGGAGTGTCTTGACCAGGAAGGGACAAGCCCTAGAGCAGGAAGAAACAATAATAAATCACAGTGAAGCAGGAGCAGCTATGATTTGAAGAGAACTCAAAGAAATTCATCCATAAATTCCTTGATGCTTTAATTTTTTTAAAAATGTTTATTGAGCACTCCGAAGTAAAAACAAACTGTTTTTTTTTTTTCTCTCTACTCTCTTATATAGTCACTCAACACAACACTTTTGACACCAGCTTCTCCAGTGGACACCAACTGGTGTCCTATAATTTAATTTAATTCTAACAACATCTAGCTGAAAATAGCATCAGATCCCATGACTTCAGGGTCAGTCTCACAAGAATGTCCCCCGCCATCCTCTTCCCATTTCACATGCCAATTGCAAGCCCTAGGTCATGACCCATGCTTCTAACCAACCAGCTATAAATTAGGGTTTCTAAAACCACCTGCTTGGGTTCAATTAATTTGCTAGGGTAGCTCACAAAACTCAGGGAAACACTTTACTTAAATTTACCCATTTACTACAAATGATATTTTAAAGAATATAAGTAAAGAAAAACATAGGACAAGGCTAGAAGAGGCTCCAAGTGCAGGACCTTCCAGACCAAGGAGTTGGGGGTGCCACCCTCCCAGCACATGAGTGTCATCTTGTTTACAAACTTAAAAATTTTCTAAACTCATTCTCTTTGGGTTTTTACAGAGGCTTCATTACATAGGCAAGATTGATTAAATCACTGGCCATTGACAATCAAGTCAACATTTATCCTCTCTCCCCAGAGGTGGTGGGCGGGGTTTAAAGATTCAATCTTCTAACCACTTGGTTGGTTTCCAAGGCAACTAGCCCCTATACTAAGGCTGCCCAGAAGCCCCCAGCCACCAGTCATTTCACTGGCACACAAAAGACACTTTTGTCACTCCAGAGAGGCCAGGGTCTTTCTTAGTATGTGCCAGAAAGCAGGAGCAGAAACCAAATCAATATTTCTTACTATCTCACAATATCACAAGCACCTAGAAGATATGACATTTAAAGAAAAAAAAATAAGATGGATTATAACAAAGAAAACATTTCCTAAGTGTGTAACTAACTGTGAGCTGGACTCTGAATAATGACTTTAAATGTACTGATATATAATCCATGTAATAACCTTATGATGTAGATACTAATATTATTCCTATTTGATAAATGAAAATTTTGAAGCTAGAGCTTAAGGAATATTAATTAAGATCACAAACCTATGAAGGGTGAATCTAAAATGGGAATCCTGCCTGCAATCTTTACCACCATGCAATTCTGCTCTATAGGATAGAAGCTTAGGCTTAGGCTTTCATTTATTAATGAAATGAACATATAAATCCAGGTGGAAACTTCAAATAGGACTTTACTTCCAGCAACATTTTGGACAAATACTCTAAATATTACTGTCTCATAAATAAATTGCTTCACAACACCACCCCCCCCCAGATTTAGCAGCTTAAAGCAATAATGATTTATTATTTGTCATGATTCTATGGATTGGCTGGGTTTAGAGGGGGCAGTTCTTCTGCTCCACTTGGTGTTGTCTGGAATCACTCAGGTGGCTGTATTTACTTGCAGCTCACATGAGCCTGAACCCAAATTCAACCCAAATCCATAGATACAGAAGGCAGAATGTATTCAATAAAAAGAAACTCATGTCTAGACACAGTGCAATGATACTGAACACCAATCAAAGACAAAGGAAAGTTCTTAAAAGCAGCCAGAGAGAAAATGCATGTTCCTCAAATAGATGGATGTTGATTTCTCAGTAAATATCTTCAAAGCATGGAAGTAAATTAACTATCAAACTAAAACTGTATGCTTATAAAAGCTATCTGTCAAGAGTACAAAATAAAAAACACTTTCAGATAAATGGAGAGAGTTTACTCTTAGCAGACTCGCATCAAAGAACTATTGTGTTTCAAGGAGAGAAAAATGACCCATTCATAATTGTAAAAAAAAAAATTACAATATGAGAGATAGAAGGAAATTTCCTTAACCAAATGAAGAATACCTATTAAAAACTATACTGCAACCTTATTCTTCATGGTGATACAGTAAAAGCAGTCTCTTCTGCAAATGAGGCTCTGCATAAGGTGCTGTCATAGACTGTGTTCTACAAGAAGCAGACATCAAGCTAGAGGCTGGGAAACAAAATGCTTACTCAGAAGTTCTCCTGGGATTGATGCATGTGGAAGAAAGAGGAAGGAAGCTGGCTTGGGCAGAGGAAGAAGTTGAGCTAGGACACAGTTCCAATGAAGACTTCAGCCAATCTCATGGAGGGCTCTGGAACTGGCCCTTTAGAATTGTACCCAATTGGGAAATGAAGGCTAGGCCTTTATGTCCCTATGTCAATCAGTCACTGGATGCTAGTTGGTCCTGGAAGAAGGTATACTTTGTGTGTGACAGCTTTTTTCAAGCAAGATGATCCACAAAAAGGGCTTAAAGCTGAGTGTTGTCTTCAGGTAGCACTCTCAATAGCTGTAGGCATGAGTCCTTCATTTCTAATGTAGGCAGCATATAATAGCAGCCATCACAGATCCCCATCACCACAACTTCTATTCAGTATTGTCTGGAAGTCAATACTGCCAATGCAATAAGACAAGAAAAACCATAAGAGTTATAAGGATTAGAAAGAAAAACTGTCATTATTCACAGATAATATGATTAGCTTAAAAAACTCAAAATAATGTACAGAACCATTATTATAATGAATAAAAAGTAAGGAAGCAGCTGAAAATAAGAGTAATATATAAAAATTAATTGCATTTCTAAACACCAGCTAAAACAGAATTCCCAAAGAAACTCTTACATACACACCAGGAGACATGTACAAGAATGTTCATTTCCTCAGTATTTGTAGTAACAATACTATAGAAACAATCTAAATATCTGTTCATGGAGAAAAGATAAATTATTGTATGTCTACACATGAAATTGTATGCAGCAGTGAAAATGAATGAACACACAACACAGATATATCTGAGAAATAGTTTTGAGCAAAAAAGGCAATTTCTTGAAGACTACCTAAAGTGTAACTTTTTAAAAAATGAACATGATCAAAAGTACACCCTGAATTATTTAGATAAATAAACATGCATAATAAAATGTTTTTTTAAAATAAACATTATATAAAGGAGAAGTTTAACATAATAGTTGCTGGAATAAAGGAGGAGAATGGAATTGGAAAATAACACATATGTAACCTTAATAGGGAAAGTTCTTACAACAGGTGGTGGGTTCATGGGCATTTGTTTTATAATTATGCTTTATAAGTTATATATATGTATATAGCAAATGCTCTTTCATAAGTATCAATAATTTTGAAATTTTAAAAAATATTTTTAAAGAAAGAAAATCCAGCATCACAAGATATAGTAGATCCTGTCTGTTAAGGAAAAACAATTCAATGAAACTCGCTAAAGCACAATAAGTGAGATTTTATTTAGGACCATCCCAATAGGTATAAGAACTACTGTAATGGGATTTTTCCATGAAGGAGAGATATTGAACTTAACCACGAACACAACATGGGCAAAGGGGAATTTATAGCCAACAAGAAAGGTAGGGACCAGTGGATGGAGAATCAGTGAGAGGTAACATCAGGAGTGACAGGGATTCTGGCTCAACCATTCTAACAGGATTTTTGCTGAAGACAGGCCAGTGTGATCAGATATCACCTGAGGGATGGTGGAAGATGAGGAGCCTGATCAGTACTGAGAGTGATCAGATATGGAGGACAGGGATTTCTTGCTAAACTGATTTAGCAGGGTTCTTGCTAAAACTGGATTTTACAAGGAAGTGCACAAGTGGGTCTAGAACGTTCAGGAGGCTGACTAATGTTTGGTCAACAAAGAATCTTTGCCAGAACTACAGTGGAAGGACTAGAAAAGTCTTCGTGGAAAGGGTGGATGGGAGTCTGGCCTTGAACTACAAATAGGATTTGAAGAACAATTATGTTAATCTGAGAGCCAAGAGAACCCCAGGGAGGCCAGGGTCCTCCTTGCTTCATAACCTGGTAGGTGATGAGGCAGTATTTAAAGTATTCTTTGGCAAAAGTGCAAACTTTTCCAAAATGAAAAGCAAAACACACTCTTGCTTCTGTCTGTGATAGTTGTTGGCTTGAGACACAAGTGCATGGACAATGGAGAGACAGCCCAGGATGACAATATTAACAGACTAGACCTGGGCTCCAGTACAAGTACCAGGGAGCATTCTAAACTTCTGGAATTTGACCAGGACAAAGTTTCTAACTGATGTATAAAGCATGACCACAAGGCTAGTTCTGAGAATATTATGATGTTAATGAGTGGATATCTATTGTCATCTACTTTTCTTCAAGGCACCAGACCAGACTTTTGCTTATAGCACTATTCCCTCAACTTTCGGCCCTTTTGGTTTAGATGGATTTTTTTTTTTTCCCCACTAGCTCCAGGAGTGGGTGGCTGGCCCAGGTCTAGAAAATCAAACCATTTCTTTCTAATTAGCCCTAATGATAGCTCAGGGTAGGGCATTTAATGCAAGCCAAACCAAAAAGACACAATCTTGGGTTTTTACTAAGGCTGTAGAAGAAAAGAATTGATTTTCCTATTGGAGTTGCTGAAGGAATTGGTGCAAAGTCTAGTACTGATGACAGCCATCTTCCCACCATTAAGGGAGGGACTGAGGACGGAGTAGAAAGCAGAGCCACTAGAGAAGAGGAACAACTTGTTCATGATAAGTCTTCTGTTAACTACACTGAACAAGACTCAGCTAATGCCTTGGGATGATTTGAGAAAAGTCCTGCAGTGCTGGATTGAGAGAAGTAGTGTAGTGTGGTGGAAGAAGAAAGAGACGTGACTCACAGATTTTCCTCTTCTACAAACTCACTGCAGGACTCTGAAAAAATTATTTAATCCCCCAGGCCTAAATTTTCTCATCTATAAAAGAGAGATTATTAATAGGTTGCCATAGTTTGTCATGATTAAATGTGTTAACACCATGTTTGACACACAGAAAGTACTCAATAAATATTATCTTTTATTCCTTCTATTAGCACTCTTACCTTCTTTTCTACCCTCTGTAGTTCTACCTTCACCACAAAAAAATAGTACTTTATTTCAGAAAAATTGAGAGAGAGACAGAGAAGAGATTGAGATTATTGATCTAGTATCTAAGACAAAAAAAATCAATTTAAGCCTGAAACAAGAGAAGAAAAAGTAGTTTCTTGCCAAAGAAAGATGCTAGCAATGACTGCTAACAGATGCCAGCCCTGTTAGGTTTTCCTTGACATTATGAGCCAAGCTTTACTCAAGCCTAATCTGATTGTTCCAACGTCAGACAACTTGTCTGGAAGTTGGAGAGGATTAATAAAAGATACCTCATAGCTCCTGCAGTTGTACGAACATCTAATGCTTTTCATGTCTGATGTGTCCAGACAAATTCAATGCTACCTGAATCTTGATATGTTATGAAGCCAGAGATTTGTAATAACAGTATTACATAGATGCCCCATTTTTCAAAAAAGGATAGGAACATCTAGAATCCACAAAACACAGAATGCTTGAATGGAGGAGCCCCAGAAATTCTCCATTTACAAATCAGCACCCAAAGTAGGTAACCTGCCCAAAGTCCCTTATCTGTTTTAAATCACAAATCTTTTTTTATTACTTTTCTCTGCTTGAATCTGGAGGAAATTTGAGCCCAATATGCAAATAGATTTCAGCTTACGTGCCAACGCCAATCAATCACTGGTGTTTGGAGAAGCACTATATTGAGAAAGATTCCCAGTCTAGCCTTAATAGAAAATAGTGCTATCATCAATAAGCAATACCTGCCATGGACAACATTTAGAATGGGAGGCTGCCTGCCACGTGTTTGCCAACCTTGAATTCTGGGCCAACAAGGTGGTAATAACAGGGGTGGGGATGGGAAGGTAAAATTTTAAGTTACCTGTACTCTCTGTCCTTCTTCCTAGACAGGCCGTGTATTTCTACTTACTCCACTGTGTATTTTATTTTACATGGTGAACCTGGTGGTTAGGATGGCTGTGAATCATTGCTCCAGGTTTTTTCCATCCTACATTAAGTAAGAAGACAAATTGCAACATGGGTCTTGAGCCAGCCAGATAACAGATTTTGTTTGTTGCTCTTCTTATAGGAGATGGTCCCCTAGCCAAACATATCACAGATTCTGGAACATAGGAGAGGCTTCATGCATTATTTAATGAGATCTGATTTCATAGATGAGGAAACTGAGTCCCCAAGTAGGGAAACGGCTTGTCTGAGGTTATAGAGGGAAGTCTTTCCACAATATCATAGGCATTTGCTTTATTCTACCCCCAAATTTATTTCCTCAGTTATGGTAAACCTAGAAAATTTTGGAAAACAAAACTATATTACTGGCCCTGTGGAATACTGCAGTCTTAGTAGAGAAAAGGCAACATAAATACAAAGTGGCAATGACTAACTTACGTCTCAAAGGCAAGTGACAGAAAGTGATAAGAAGACCTTGAAATGGTGGTGGTAGTGCTATTCTATGAAGGTGCACCTCCACTTTCTAATTACATCAGAAGTCACTCAAATATTTTCCTATGGTCCAGAATGTCACACATCCCTTTGTTTGTAATATCTGCTAAAGACAATATATGAATATATTGAACGTCTTGCATTTTGATGATTTTGAAAGTTTTGATGGTTTTGTATTTGTTTTAGGCCTCTACACTGGGCCAGGTATGTTGGTAGGTGTCAGAAAGACAGATATGAAAAAGCGTAGTCCCAGCTTTGCAAAGCTCACATTTAGTTGGAGAGATAAACAGGCACTAATAATAATAATAATAATGTACGGTACAATATAAGTGGAATTATAATTGTGTACACAGATACAATATCACAAAGTCGAGAATGATTAACTTTAGAAGGGACTAGGAAATTTTTTACAGAAACAACATCTGAACTAGGCTTAAAAGGGCTGGCTTAAAATGAAGAGGAATTCATGACTAGCTCCTGTACACTTACACATTTGATAAACATACTAACTCACCCAAAGTGTATCAATCACTGTGTTAGGCACTGAAGACTGGGAGATACATAAGATAGGGTTCCGACCTCTCCAAGCTCGAGACTAGACAAGAGGTGCTCACAGAAACAAAGTATTGCATTACATTGTGTTCAAAGCAATCGTCATTGGGAGCACCAAGTAAAGACATAGAAAAGGCTGTGTGCTTGGGAGAGGACATGGCTGATCTTTTACTCTCTGGGTTTGGAATGCTCCTTTTCAGCAAGTATGTATGGATCATCATGACAAAATTAGAATATCAAGGGGACAGTGATTGTTTCTGAGCAAATCAATGAGCAGATAAAGAACTATGAAAAAATGACTAAAACCCGGCTATCAACCTCCATTTAACAAAAATTTCTATGCATTTACCTTGAGCTAGGCACCATACTAATTTCAAAAGACACAAGAGAGAGAAATACTGAGCAGCCATGAAACCAAGGGGCTAATGATATAGGTGATAGAGTCAGCCTTCCTGGGCTCAAATCCTAGTTTCCCAACCCACTTGCCTGATCTTGGACAAGCTGTTCTCTGTACTTCAGTTTTTTCATTTACAAAAAGCAGATGACAAATAAGTCTGCTAGTTGTAATATTAAAAACATAAAAGAGGCAAAATGTTTAATCCAGTCCCTAGCAAATGCTAAGTACCCAATAAAAATGTTATCAACAAAGAAGAAGACATTAATCATGCTAACAGTCCAAGATCCAAATGATAAGTAGAAATTTGTCAGAAAAAGAAGAGGCAACATATAGATTTTAATCAAAGAAATGACATAATTAGATTAAATCTGAAAAACATTTGTATTAAAGAAATTTAAAACATACAAAAACAGAACATAACATGCTCTAATATTCGTACCACTGAGATCCCGCAATTACCTAGATTTTGACACATTTGCTTCATCTGTAACATTTTTATTTGCTTAAGAATTTTTAAGTGTTATAAATTACAGATACAATTTTACCTTTATATACCTAAGCATGCATGTTTTTAAAATATGGGTATTTTCTTATAAAACTCACCCTGCTTTTTTATCTCTGCCATGAAGGAAAATGAGAGGGCATGTCAAGATAGACTCCCATCAGCCTGGGCCCTTAGTAGATAAATAGTTACTAAGATTTGGGTTATTTTCATAGCAGTATAATCTATTTTGTCTAATATGAGTGATATCGTGAACCACCTGTTGCATTACATCACAGGGCACATAATTTCTGGTTGTCCCACTTTCAGTAATGCTAAGATTCATCAGTGCCTTCACTCTTTTCAAGCACTTATGAAGTATTCTTCATGATGGATCACATGGTAAGCCATAAAATAAGTTTCAACACATTTTTAAAAATTGAAATCATATAAAATATGTTCTCCAAACACAACAGAATTCAATTGGAAATCAACAGCAGAAAGAAATATGGAAAATCCACAAATACTTGGAAATAAAGTAACACATTTCTAAACAATCCATGGATCACAGTTGAAACTGCAGAGTAAATCTTAACTGAATGAAAATAAAAACACAACATATCAAAATTTATGGGATGCAGCTAAAAAAGTGCTTAGAGGGAAATGTATAACTCTATATGACTATGTTTTAAAAAAGAAGAAAAATCTAAAATCAATAACCAAGGTTTCCAGCTTAGGAATCTAGAAAATGAAGAACAAACTAAATACAAAGTGAGGAGAAGAAAGGAAACAGCAAAGATTAGAATGGAGATCAATGAAATATAAATCAAAAAAATAAGAAAGTTAATAAATCTTAAGTTGATTTCTTTGAAAAGATAATCAAAATTAACAATCTTTAGTTTGACTAATCAAGAAAAAGAAATCAAAAAGGAAAAGGTGATACCACCAACTCTATAGAAATTAAAAAGGTAAGAAAATAATTTTATGTCAATAGATAATTTATATAAAATAAACAAATTCCTAGAAAGACACTGATTACCAAAACTGACACAAGAATAAATAGAAAATATGAACCGATCCATAACGAGTAAAGAAATTAAATTGGTGACTAAAATATCTTTCCAAAAAAAAAAGCTCAGGCCTGGATGGCCTTATTGGTGATTTCTATCAAACATTTAAAGAAATAAGAGCAGTCCTCTACAAATTCTTCCAGAAAATTCTAGAAAAAGGATCACTTCTCAACTCATTCTATGAGACCAATATTACTCTGATGCCAAAGCCAGACAAAGATACTATGCAAAAAGAAAATTACAGAACAATATCCCTCACAAATATAGACATTTTAATTATATCAATTCCATCTTTTATCTATAAGCATGAAATTTTATCCATTTGTTTGTGTGATCTCTGATTTCTTTGAGGAGTGTTTTGTAATTCTTGTTGTAGAAATATTTCACCTCTCTGTTTAGCTGTGTTCCTAGGTATTTTATTCTTTTTGTGGCAATTGTGAATGGGATTGCATTCCTGATTTAGCTCTCAGCTTGGCTATTGTTGGTGCACATGAATGCTTTTTGTACATTGATTTTGTATCCTGAAACTTTGCTGAAGTTGTTTATCAGGTGAAGACGGTTTTGGGCCAAAAATTGGGGTTTTCTAGCTATAGAACCATGTCATCTGCAAACAGGGATAGTTTGAATGCCTCTCTTTTTATTTGGATACTTTTTATTTCTTTCTCTTACCTGATTGCTCTGGCCAAGAATTCTAATACTATGTTGAATAGGAGTGGTGAGAGAGGACATCCTTGTCTTTGCTGGTTTTCAAGGGGAATTCTTACAGCTTTTGCTTATTCAGTATGATGTTGGCTGTGGGTCTGTCATAGATGGCTCTTATTATTTTGAGGTATGTTCCTTTGATACCCAGTTTATTGAGAGTTTTTAATATGAAGGAATGTTAAATTTGATTGAAAGCCTTTTCTGCATCTATTGAGATAATCATGTGGGTTTTGTCTTTAATTATGTTTATGTAGTGTATCACATCTATTGATTTGTGTGTGCTGTACCAACCTTGCATCCCAGGGATAAAGCCTACTTGATCATGGTGGATTTGCTTTTTGATGTGCTGCCGAATTCTGTTTGCAAGTATTTTGTTGAGGATTTTTGTATCAATGATATTGACCTGAAATTTTCTTTTTTAATTGTGTCTCTGCTGCTAGGTTTTGGTATCAGGATGATGTTGGCCTCGTAGAATGAGTTGAAGGGGAGTCCCTCCTCCTCCTCAATATTTTGGAATAGTTTCCATAGGAATGACATCAATTCTTCTTTGTACATCTGGTAGAATTCAGCTGTCAATCCATCTGGTATGGGTCCTTTTTTGGTTGATAGGCTATTTATTACTGATTTAATTTTTGAGTTCATTATTGGTCTGTTCAAGGAATCAATTTCTTCCTAGTTCAGTCTTGGAAGGGTGTATGTGTCCAAGAATTTATCTGTCTCTTCTAGGTTTTCTGGTTTGTGTAAATAGAGGCATTTATAGTAGTTTCTGATGGTTGGGTTTATTTCTGTGGGGTCAGTAGTAACGTTCCCTTCATCATTTCTAGTTGTGTTTATTTGGGTCTTCCCTCTTTTATTCCTTAGTCTAGTTAGTGGCCTATTCATCTTATTAATTTTTTTCAAAAAACAAACTCCTGGATTCATTGATCTTTTGAATTATTTTTTTGTCTCAATTTCCTTTAATTTAGCTCTCATTTTTATTTCTTGTCTTCTGCTAGCTTTGCTACCCCCACATATTTTAAAGAAATTGCTGGACATTCTATCATCTGTCTCAGTAATTTCCAACACCTTGAAAAGAAAGACATCATTATCCAAATCCCCCTGTCCCTTTCTCAATTTTTGCCAATCTGGTGTTCCATCAAAGTTCATTCCTTATTGAAAGGCTTTGATTCCCTGTAAATATTCAACATAGCTGTGTTTCAGAGAGATATTTAAGGCACAGTTTGACTTAGAAATAGAATCCCTGGGAGAGAGATCCAAGATGGCCGACTAGCAACAGCTCAGGAATGTAGCTCCCAGTGAAAGCGCAGAGAACGAGTGGACACCGCACTTTCCGACGAGTTTTTGTTGCCCACAGACCGGGAGATTCCCGGCGGAGAAGCCACGTGGGTCGCCGACACGACTCTTTTGGCCGGCGCGGCTCTTTTGCCGGTGCCCAGCGCGGCGCTTCCCGGTGCGGAGTGTGCGGGACGGACAGGCTCGGCTGGTCCCATCCCCACAAGGAAAACAGCAATTGGAAGCGCTGAGGACGGAGAGTTTCACAGCGGGCGCAGCGAACCCGGGAAGAGGGGAACCGGCATCCGCCAAAGGAAAACTAAGAAACAGAAAAACTTCATCACCGGGCGGAGAGAGATCCAAAATGG
>PVKP010021330.1:0-39302 GCA_004027715.1 Plecturocebus donacophilus | reverse complement strand
GGCCACGTCGGCATCCCAGGGTCACTGTGTCCCACAGCCACTGCTGCTCACAGATCTGTCTTTGAAGGCGAAGCTCCACATTCACTGACATCACTGTATCGCATGGCACATCCCCTCGTATTTAGCTGTTTAGCTCTTGGATAGTTAAAAAAGATCGAGACCATCCTGGCCAACACGGTGAAACCCCGTCTCTACTAAAAAGTACAAAAAATTAGCCGGACGTGGTGGTGCGTGCCTGTAGTCCCAGCTACTCGGGAGGCTGAGGCAGGAGAATTGCTTGAAACCGGAAAAACGGAAGTTGCAGTGAGCCGGGATCGCATCCCTGCACTCCAGCCTGGCGATAGAGCGAGACTCCGTCTCAAAAAAAAAAAAAAAAAAAAAAAAAAAAATAGCGTCTATTTGATTATAGCCATCCCCACTGGGTTGAAGCGCACTGAATCTTATTATCAGTTCTCTCCCTCCTTGGAGCCCAGCTGGTCCTATCCAGGGGCGGGAAGCTGAAGAGAGGTAATCGTCTTTGTAAGAATCCACTAGGAGCCTCTCCTCTGAGAAGGAAGGAGTAAGTCATGTAGATAAGAACATAGAGACATGATTCCCAGAGGTGGGTGAAGGTCCAGCATTCATCTGGCCCACGTGCTTTCTGAGAATGGACCATCCACTGTGCCCACACAGGCCACCCCATTCAAGCTCGCGTCTGCCTTTGCCCCATGGCTTATTCTTGGTAACTAGAGGGACATGTTTAAAGCCATATCGCATCCCATGGCACCCCTTTACTCCAAATCCTGAGTGGCCCCACTTCAGTTGGAGCAGAGGAAGGTCCTGGGAAGCCCTGGGCATTCCCGCTCCGCCCTCCGCCTCACCCTATGCTCTGCTGCTGCCCCTGCCCTCCTTGCTGACCTGTGAACACGTCAGGCTGACTCCCAACTGAGGCCTTCTGTGGGCCATTCCCTCTGCTGGAATATTTTTCGCCAGAGAGCCACTTAGCAAAGCCCTTCACCCTCCAAGCTTTGCCCAGAAGGTCATCTTCTGAGAGCCCACATGGATCTCCCGAGTGCCAGCCCCCTCCTGCCTGAGCGCCCCTCCCTGACTCTGACCATTTCCCACACTGGTCACTTTCAGCCACACCACACACACCTCACACATCTCACGCATAAGCTGGGCTAGAGCAGTTCCATGGATTTACTCTGAAATTAAAAAATGCAAAAGCCAGAAACCTTACTACAGGTTTGCAAAGAATGTTGAGGGGGGCTAGATTCCTAGGAGCTAAAATGTGGTCTCCACGCGGAAAGCCCTCCGTAGCTCTTGGCCTGAGTAGCTCGTTCAGGCATCGGTGGGGCAGAAATGTCAATTCCGTAGTTCAGCCGGTCTGATTGCTTCTCTGCCCCGCATCTCCCTGCAGGCGCCAAGGGCCTTGAGCCTGGTAACACCTAATGGGTTGCAAGTCTTCACATTCTTTGATCACTCTGACTGAGAGTTGACGGGTGTATGTTCATTATGTGCATGCTCCTTGCTTAGGTGTTTCATTGATTTTTGAGTTGAGTATTTTAACCAACCTTCCTGCCCCCGAAGCCCTAATGTGGGGCATCCCTAACTGAAGCATGGTACAATAAATTGCCCGCTTTTCAACAAAATAATTTATTTCGAAAACTCAAGGAACCGTTAGTGACACCAGGGCCCTCCCAATTCTCTCCCAGCCCACAGCCTGGCCCCTCCCCCTGCTGTACCCACCCCTGTTCCAGCCCCTGGATCTGCAGTCTGGAAAGACCTGCAAGCCTCCCCTGCAACCTGGCTCTGCCTCGGCAGGATCTCAGGAGACGGCCCCCACCCGCGGCCCCCGTGAGGCAGCCATCTCGTTAAAGAATCTACAACTGGAGGACAAATAATGATGGTCTTTCTCCTGGGGATAATATCTGGAGACAGTTTGCAGAAGATACGAAGCTTCCACCAAAAAGAAGTCCTGCCGGAGGAGGTCAGCCCTCGGGATGGGTGTAATATGCAGGGCAGGGTCTCCCCGCAGTGCCTGAAGCCCACCCGGGAGCCAGCCGCAGGGCTGCCCACACGCGAAGCAGCACCAGTTCCGGGGTGAGCCCAGCAAGCAGGGACCGTCTTTATTTCACAAACGGCCACAAGGAAGCACGAGAAAAAGCCTCCCCCGAGGGAACGGCTCCTGGAGGTGGTGAGCCTTCCTATCAGGAACTCTCCTCCGTGTTCATTATCTCGGGTGCTTGTTAGGTGTGCCACGGTCCTTTGTGAAACAGGACATCGCCCCTCCACGCGCAGCTCTGACAAAGATTGTTCTGAAAGTGCTGATGGTCTCAGGCTGGAAATGGGCCCTTGGCCTGTCCCCAAATGGTTCAAGCCACTTGCCCACCACGCGGGCTGGGCTGAAGGGGAAGAAGGGGCTGGGCCTCAGCTTTGACTCAGAGCTCAGGCACCTTCTCTGCCTGGCAGCACTGGGAAAGGGTATGTTGGGCAGAGGGAGATCTGTCCTGGTCACCGGGTGTCCCGGGCAAAGCCTGGCGGTGCCAACGTCCCTGGGGAGTGGGTGGTGCTCTCCTGCCTCCCTGCCTGACGTGGACTTAAACTCTAGGAACATAAATCCAAAGCCCCAAGCAGCAGGCGTGCATTTTCATTGGCTGCAAACCAAGCTGAGTGCTGTTCTCAAGGGACAGCCCATGTGGGGCTCCTGAGGCCCAGCCAGCTGCGTGGAAGAAAGCCCAGAGCTGGGCCTGAGAACCAGCCTTGCACCGGCACCCAGCTGCAGAAGGCAGTCCTGCAGTAGCCCATCCCAGGTGTATAAATCCACACCTTCACTTGAATGCAGCCTTTAATGGACATTTAAGAAAAACAAACAACCGCCCATAAATTGCTGATATGAGAACCAGAGATGAACAGATAGAAAAGAGCCTGCTGCAGAAGATGTGGATAGCAATGCCAAGAATAAGAATGAGAATGAAATGTCAGCATACATCTTATCTCCAAAAATAAAGCCATGTCCAAAAAAGAGTATGTTCCCTTGTTATCTGCTTATTTATTTATTACCTGAAAGAAAGCTTTTTACAGATTTTGACAAGTGGTCAAATAATGAAAACAAGTTTGGTAACAATCAGACATCTCAACGGCACCACGCTGCGCGCTCCGTGTGTGTGTTTGGTTTGCGGGAACTCTCAGATGTGTCAGCCCTCAGACACCCATCGCACTGGGGTCAGGAGGTGAGGAGGGGCCCACAGGGCAGCGCAGACAGAGGGGCTTTTACAAGACTGGCCCTGAGGGTCTCAGACACTGGGTACACCCAGCATCAATTGCTTCCAGTGGTATGGAAATCATGCCACTTGACCTTCTGCTCAAGCTCCTGCATAAAGGGGATCATGTCATTTCCCAGTGTTCAGAGACACCTGCGCAGCCTCTCGTCAGAGCCAAGACCCTCCCAGGCTCCCTTGTGGTCCCTAGAAAGGGTGCAGTATCTTCCTACAGCCCCTAGAACGGGTGCATTGTCTTCCTACAGCCTCCCAGAATACAGAGGAGAGTGGTCCTTCAGGGGAACCACTTTTGTCTGCCAGGATGCTTTATATCTCTGGTTGTTCAGGCACACATCCTAGAATTTCGGGAAATGGGACATCGGGGCTTGGTGAAGGAGCCCTTCCTTCCCCCTGGACCACACTGACTGTGCTGGTCCCTGTGGTGGGACACGACCCCTGCCCCTATGATGACTGTCCCTGGGAGCCCAGTGGTACCTAGTCATCCCTGCTGGCTTCCATTCTGTGCAGAAATGTATACTCTGAACCCAATGCTGTCCTTTCATGCCCAGTTCTACGGAGTAAATGTGTGTGGAGCAGGCGCTTGGCAGATGAGAGTCAGACCCCCAAAGGTGGGATCCATTCCATGTGGCCAGGGGACCCCTGTGCTCCCTCTGGGAGCAGGCACTGCGTTATCCACACGAAAACTCAGAATGGTCCCTCCCACCCCAAATACTTTTGCATTCATTCATTCATGCATGCATTGGGTATGTTTATGGAGCTGATTTCTTTCATGGGCTGTCCCCTCTTATACCCCATAAGCTTCCTGAGAGCAGGGATTCCGGGGTCTTTTATAATGTGACCATCCAAAGCACGGACCACAATCCCTGGAATGCTGGAAGCACCTGGTGAGGATCTGAGGAATGAATGAATGAGAGAGGGAGTGAGTGAGCATCTGTCCCGAAGGCCAGGCCCGCTCGATGTGCTGGAGACGGGACAGCACCTGCACAGGATCTGCAGGCTTCAGGCAGACATGAGTCACACGCTTTCTAAAATTACGGCACAGCCTGGTCCTTTGCAATCCCAGGGAAGGTGACTGAGCCAGTGCCATCCTCCGGAAAGATGGAGGCAGAAAAAGGTGAGAAGGGGGAGTAGGGGAGCAGAGGGATGCCTCTCACAGATGGGCTTCTAGTGAGACAAGAGGGAGCTGGTCGTGAGAAGGAGAGGCAGAGAAACCAGCATGTGGGTCCCCTGCGAGGGGCTGCAGTGGCATCAGGGACTTTGGCTGAAACCCAAGAGACTCATCCAGGGGAGAGGGGCCCAAACCTGCTCCCAGGCCTCCTCCTTCACCAGGAAAGCATGGCCAGGGTCTATGAGGCAGCCGTGAGAAGACATCGCAGCAAGAGAGGAAGACAGGTCATCAGAGAAGAGCTCTCCCCGGAGGTGGGCAGAGAACTCAGGGCACCACAGAGAAACAGCAAGGAAGCCAGATAGCGTGGACAGATCCGCAGAGCAGAGGAGCCACGGGTGTGCAGAGCAGACGGAAGGCTGCGGAGAACCTCAGGCTGGGTGTGGGGAGCGCAGGAAGCCTGGGAGGTGAAGGTTCTCAAACATTCAGTAGATTTAGAAAACAACGTTAAGGAAGTCTACCAGAATGTGGGAAAAAGTCAAAGAGGCAAGCACAGGAGAGGAGAGAATCAGAGACAGGGAGGGATGGCATCCGACACCTGGGGAGCCCCAGGAAGGAAATGCATGCAGACGACGAGAAAGCAGGTGTGACACGCTATGTGACATGCAGAACATCTGCATGCATGACGTACCACACCGTGGGCTGTGCGATATAAAAACATAACAGCCGGGCTTGGTGGCTCATGCCTGTAATCCCAGCACTTTGAAAGGCTGAGGTGGGTGATCACCTGAGGTTGGGAGTTTGAGACCACCCTGACCAACATGGAGAAACCCCATCTCTACTAAAAATACAAACTTAACCGAGCGTGGTGGCACATGCCTGTGATCCCAGCTACTTGGGAAGCTGAGGCAGGAGAATCCCTTGAACCTGGGAGGTAGAGGCTGTGGTGAGCCGAGATCATGCCAAGCACTTCGGCCTGGGCAACAAGAGCGAAACTCCATCTCAAAGAAAAATTTAAAAATACATAATATAGAACATGCATTAACACAGTGGATAGGGCAGTATTAAAACGTAATATGGAACATCCTATAACACAGTGGATAGAGTAATATAAAAATGTAACATAGAACATGCTAAAACAGAGGAGAGCGTAACATAAAAACATAATATAGAACATGCTGTAACAGCAGGTATGTCTCTGTGTGCATATGTGTACACATAGGAATCTTTGGGTTGAAAATGCCCACAGAGGTTTCCACAGAATATTTAAAAATGTCTACCTGTCATTAGAAAATCACTGCACATCCAAAATAAAAGGGTCAGCATTGCCACAGCATTGTTACAGAAAGGAAACACAAGTCACCTGCACAGTGGCACAAGCTCAGCCAGGCTCTCTCGTGGTAGTGTCAGACTCTAAAGATAGTAGTGCCATCCCCTTAAAATGCTGAGGGAAAAACAATTCAAGGGAACATTGAACAACTTGGCAACCTATCAATCAAGTTTGAAGGGCAAGATCAGAATTTTCAATACCAAAGTGGTCTGGAATACTTTCATTGGGATGTTGTTTAAGGCTATACTCCAGCAAGTGTGACTGTGAACTCGGAAAGGCGGAGATAATAAATTCAGGAGACGGTGGCTCCCAGCCAGCAGAGCAGTGGCACGAAGTTCCAGCGTCGCAGCCCCGGGGAGGAGCTGCCCAGAGTAGGAAGATGGATGCCATGAGGAGTGAGGGGCCTCCAGGGAAAAAAGACAAGAAATAGAACAGGAAAGTACAATGAAGAATGTGAACACCATCTTGGCAATGCGTAAGAGAAAGAAAGTGGGGACTGGCCAGACGAACGAGCCGCAGTGCATGAGAAAGTCACAATCTAATCTTTAGGCAAACTCTGACTGGTGTGATTGAGAGCACTCAGAGAGCCATCGAGGCACAGGTTTGACTCTGACGTTAAAGCACCGCCCCAGCGACTGTCAGTGGAACCACATCTACTTCACCACGTTATGGAAGACCTACACGTTGAAGATCCCTCATGTGAAATGCTTGCAACCAGAAGTGTTTCAGATTTCAGGTGCTTATCCGGTTTTGCAATATTTGCAGACATAGATACTGGTTGACCATCTCTGGGCTCCAAAGTCTGTGACTTTTTGAGTGACAGCAGGATGCCCAGAGAAGATGCTCACGGGAGCCTTGTGGACGAGGGATGCTACGCCTGCGTCTGTGTGTTTATTTACTTCCTCGTTAACCTGTAGGATCAGTCTAGGAACAAAACTAGAAAATCTGGTGCTCCCTGTAAAACCGAATATAATGACGAATGTCCTTGAAGACAGAAAGAGGAAAGTGTGAACTGATAGAAGTTAGGACTCAGGAAGCTGAGGAAATAGGGACGTCAATCGCTCTACATTATGAAAAAGAAGGTCACTGTTTTGTGAAACTCATCATGTTACTGAAGAAGAACAAGGGGTTGTTTTGTTTACATTATGATTTATTTGAAGAATAGTTAGTTTTGAGTATCTAAAGTCATAAAATATCATTGTGTGGGGGTGCTGTGCGCAATTTTGGTTCACCTGCACGACAGTAACAATCGCCAACTCACGCCTTCCCAAGCTCACGTCCTGTGAGTGTCCTTCCCACGCTGACCCTGGACTTGACGATGGACCCGCACTGGCCAGAGAGACAGGAGCAAATGGTAGGTAAGCAGAGACTTTAAACCTGCAGGCACAGCCAGGTACAGGGGCTCACGCCTGCAATCCCAGCACTCTGGGAGGCCGAGGTGAGTGGACCACTTCAGGTCGGGAGTTTGAGACCATCCTGGCCAATGTTGCAAACCCCATCTCCACTAAAAATACAGAAATTAGCTGGTGTAGTGGTGTGCACCTGTAATCCCAGCTATCCAGGTGGCTTGAACCCAGGAGGTGGAGGTTGCAGTGAGCCGAGATCGTGCCACTGCCCTCCAGCACTCAGACTGGGCAACAGAGTGAGACTCTTTCAAAAACAAACAAACAGGCCGGGCGCAGTGGCTTATGCCTGCAATCCTAGCACCTTGGGAGGCTGAGGTGGGTGGGTCATGGGGTCAGGAGATCGAGACCACCCCGGCCAACATGGTGAAAATCCATCTCTACTAAAAATATAAAAATTAGCTGGGCATGATGGCACATGCCTGTAATCCCAGCTACTCAGGAGGCTGAGGTGGCAGAATCGATTGAACCTGAGAAGTGGAGGTTGCAGTGAGCTGAGATCGAGCCACTGCACTCCTGCCTGGGCAACAGAACGACACTCCATCTCAAAACACAAACAAACAGACAAAGAGCATGCACACTGGGGCTGTCCTCTCTGTTGCTCCTGTAACCAACCCTGCAGCCTCGTGTGAGAAACGTGGTCTCGATGTGAAAGGCACGTGGCCATGTGGGAGATGCCGCCCCCAGCCCGTCAGCCCGAGATCAGGCAGTGGCAGCAGCCCTGATGCACAAGGCCACCTTATTAGCTCCTGATTTGTGGGTCAGCAATTCGAGCTGGGCTTGAAATAACAAAATCTGAGGAAGTCGCTGAGAGACGCCCAGGAACCATCCAACTGAGCCCAGCTCAAATCGGAGAATCACAAAATCTTGAGCTACATCAACAGCCATGATTCGAAACCACTCTATCTGGGGATGGTTTGCTCTCCAGCAAAAGCTAAGGTTTTGGCTGTGAAGCAACAGACAATGAAAACTATCTTCCTTTTTCACAGGATCTCAACAATGTTTGTCTAAAATTGATACACCGGGAGATAAAGATAATCGACTGTGTAATTATAACGGTAAAGTTAACTCACAAAAAAGCAAAACATAAAATAAAAGTTGCATCAATCGGAAGAGGCTGCCTGTGGGGTAGTGGCGCAGGGTCCTGGGGCAGGAGACCCTGGCTGAGCGCCGGCCGCCTCCCTCCATGAGCTTGGGCACATGCGTAAAACTAAGTATGAGAAGGTGTGACCATGAGGCCATGAGAAATGCCAGGAGCAGAAGTGTTGGTGCACCCACAGGGAACAGGTACCAGCTTTCATCTGGGCACTCAGGGAGTTCCTCCAGGAGAGAGGGAGGCTCACATTCTGAGCAGGCAGCCCTGGGGGAGTGGAGCATGCAGAGTGGGGGTGCTTTGGGGGTAGGTGGGGAGGACCTCTCAGCAGCTGGCTAAGATTCTGTAAGGTGCGCTGGAAGATAGTGCAAGAAATGTCAGGTCCCCATGGTGGAGGCAGACGGGGCAGTTAGAGTCTGTCTCCGAGTGGATGGCAGTGAGCTCTCACACCATGTGATAGCCCCTTCCAGCCACGGCCAGGACATCAGTCTCAGTGATATCCAGGGTGCCCTAGAACTCCTCACTCCTCTGGAAGCCAGGTCGGAAGGGCTTCCAGAGCTCACAGCCATTGAAATCCTGGCCCAGGCTGAAAGAGTTTTACCTGTGGATGAAGTCACCTGTGCACCTTCAACAGTGCCATGGACTAGCGGGCCCAGGTGTCCCCCAGCCGAGAGAAGGCTCCAGTGGCTGAGTCTCCATGCCACCACTCCCTAGATGGACAGGGAAATGGGAAATACTTGGCACATCCCACGTCCATGAGCACAAGCAGGGCCAGGCGCCTTCCTGCCCAGGACACTGGGGACCAGGAAGAGCATCAGTAACAGGAGGCTGACACTGCAGGGGACCTGGCTGGGAGTATGCAAGGCACAAGGGAGCGGGGAGCCCCTCAGCTGCTGGGCAACACCTCGCCAAAGCCCAGCTCCACCCAAGAAACGGGCCTGCTGTATCTTCACCTTTCTTTATACCTGTTGTGGTGCTCACTGTCAGCTAGACACACTCTCAAGGCCCCTCGTCTGAAAACGAGCCTGACGTCAGTTGTATCCTCCTGCAAAGAAATCAGGGATTTCCTGGTGGGGCCTCTCGAGCTCCTGAGGGGGTCTCATTGGTATTGCTGCCACCCGTGTGCAGAGTGGGGAACTGAGACCCAACATACACTGGAAAAAGTGTCAGCAAAACGTAATTGAAGAGTGAGATGAAAGGAATCTGCAGGAGCGATGTTAATTACAGCATTCAATCCACCGGGCAGCGTGGCCAGGCTGGCCGCTTTGGGGCTCTCTGAGTTTGTCTATGATTAATTGTTTTGGGAATGACAGCCAACATTATAGCTTGTTAATCGGTTTAAAATAATATATATTTTTTTAACTGAGGAAGTTGCAGTTGGCATTAGCTTCCTAAGCTCCCACGGTCACTTCCCTCCTTCCAGCCTTCTGCATCTCCACCCAGAACAAGGGGGCGGCTCTCTGGGGGCAGGGGCAGGAAATGTAGCCAAGCCTGCGGCTCACGGCTCTCCCTGGGAAACCACACGTCATGCCCACAGGCCACTGCCACGTGTGACTCTCCAGTAACAGACCACAGAGGGACCTTCTCAGGGGGCTCCCACCACTGCTTCTAGGTACAGGTTAGAGTATCGCCCTCATAAAGAGCCGGTCAAGTTCAGAGTTGGTGGGAGGGGTACAGTGGGTGGCAAGTGCACGTGGGGCCTTTGGATCAGAGCTCTGCGGGGTGGGCTGCGGGGCCTTGTGGAAGGGCTGGCCAGAAGTCCTGCAAGGGCATGGGTGGCAGAGTGAGTGGGCGTGGAGGTGAGAGGGGCTCCCCCGGAGCGAGGCCCAGCGTCCTTGGCTGAGTTGAAAGAAATGACAGTGTAAATGGAGGCGGGGACCCCCTGAGTGAGGGGCTTCCGGAAGCACTGAGGCCCTCGTGAGCCACAGAGCACACATCTGATGGGTTCACGAGAGCCACAGTCTTAGCTGGGCACCTCCCGGGGGCTTGGGGCCTAGCACGGAGGTGGCACCTCATGCACAACAGTGACAGAGCGGGGCTGCACTCCGGGAGGCTTTCTGGGGGTGGCATGAGCTGAGTGCCAGAGGATGAAGGACTGTGGGCCGGAAGCACGGTGAGCACCCTGAGGGAAGGCTGGGGGCCAAGGGACTCAGCGAGTGCCGAGCCGAGGGAGGAGAGAAGGGGAGCAGGTGCATGCTGGAGAGGGTGGCCATGCTGGGCCCAGAGGAGTCTGCTGGCCAGGCCGGGTGGGACCCAGTGATGGAGGCTGGAGGTGGGCAAGGCAGGCCCCACATGACTGTGGTGACACACCACAGTCTCCACCAGGAGGCCAAAAGGATGGTGGGTGGGGGCGCTTCCCAGTTGGAGAAGGATGGCAAAAAACACAGGACAAGTTAGCAGCTTGTGGATCTCCTCCTCTCCCTCCCCTGCGTCACCCCACAGGGAGTTCCTCCTCAGGCGGTGGGTGCCTGCCTGAGCCAGAACTCGGGGGCCATGCAGGGATGCGGCAGATGTCTGCAGCAAGAGTTTGGTTTAAAGAGGAGGGATGGGGCAGCCACCATCCCGCCTTGAGGCTGGGCCATCCCCAGATGTGAGACCACCTCGCAGCCACACACGCCCACAAGGCATCTCCTGCCAGGAGCACAGAGGTGGGGGTCACACACTCAGGGGACCGAACTATGAGACTCAGCAACCAAACTAAATAGCAGATGCCCTTTTCCAGGCGCCCTCTCCACCCAAACCTCCGAGCTGCTGCACAACAGATTCCCAAACCTGTGGGGTGAGATGCAGAGGGAGGGTGGTATTCCAGCTCGTGCCACAGTGCCAACCCGAAATGGGGACATAAACTGAATTACACACGTATGCACACATGCATGCATGCACACCCACACCACACACAGTGATGGGCATATTTTCACTGCAGGTGGTGACACACGCTGTGCCTACCCAAAGGTACCCAGTGCCAGGCAGACACAAAGTGGCGTGCATGTGTAAATCAGCTTCCATTAATTACTATAAATTGAATATTGACATTTAAGTCTTATGCATTCGCCACAGCAAATTCTACCTGCACCTTCCTTTCTCCCATTATCACATTTGAAACACACATATGTAGAGCCGCATCACCTACCGGCCCAGGCTGTGTTTAATTCCTGTTCTGTCCCCCGGCGCTCCTTCCTTAAGTGTCCTCAGTCAAGAACCAAAGGATTCTTGGACTCTGGCAAGACCCAGCCCTGGGTCGAGCCCCTGAGGCTTATGAACATGATAGGTTTTTGTGGCAGAGAAGCTATCAGATGGTGAGAAGGACAAGATGGAACAAACGTGATGAAAAGAACCTGGACGAGTAACCACCGCAAGGATGGTAGCACACCCAGAGGATTTTAGAGCAGAGGAGCTTTCCCTTCTCTGTCCCCATCGCCCGTCCTTGATCAGTTCGCACACCTGGTCCATTTACTCTTTTCCAGATGGTTCTCAAACCTAATTCTCAAACAAGGCTCTCTCTCCGTCCTCCATCCTCACCAGCAGCAGAATCACCTCTCCCCTGCCTCCTGCCATGGCCTCAATCAGATCACTCATTCACACACACTGTAAATTCACACCCCACACCCACATGACTCAGGTGCACACATACACACGCACAGACACATGACACACACACGCAGGTAAAGTCACACACACACTGTAAATTCACTCCCACACACCCACATGACTCACATACGTGCACACATAGACTCACATAAACACAACACACACAACTCACACACACACAATTCACACACGCTGGTAAATTCACACACACACCCACAGGACTCACAACTCACACACACATGCATACATGACACACACATGACTCAGGCACACTCAAAAGGACACTCATATACACATATGACATGCACACACACATAGGATTCACACATGTACATGACACACATACACACACACACACCCTGCACACACACCCTTGCACCACATCCTTGAACACACACGTGTGCCAGCCTTTAAGCAAACTGGAAGACACATAATGAATTCTGTGTAGAAATGTGTCCTTGGGTTCCTATCATCTTTAAAATGAGCAAAACGGGCTAGGAAAGAGGTGCATTCTGGTTCCTAAGGGAGGAAATCCATTTAATGAGCAAGAACTTCTCCTGACAGGAAGGGTCACTGGACTGCGTCCCCCAGCCAGGTGGCCACGGCGGCGACCGCTCAGAGGACATCAGGCATGAGGTCTAATTGCCAAGGAAGGCACCAAGGCCGGCGAGCGGGTGGGGTCTGGAGAATTCGGAGCAGGAGGACAGGCGCCTGCTGGGCAGCCCATCCCGCTGTGCCCAGGAACAAGGTGCTTCATTCACCGGGTTTCTCAGGTGCCAGGGGCTGAAGGCACAGAGCGGGGCAGCTCCGGGAAGTGTGCTGGGCTGAGGGAGCCCCAGCGCTGCGCCCTAGAAGGCTCTAACTTCCCTTCTCCTGGACTGAGGGAGCCTTGGGAGGCCCCTTCTCATGTGGTTTTCGTAGAGTGATGGGAGCTATTGCCAGTGCCGCCCTGGCTCAGGGTCCTCCCTGAAAGGCCCCATGTGGCACGGGCAGAGCCAGAGCATTATCGTGACACAGGAGGGAAGAGCCTTTGGTTAAACACCAGCCATGGCTGACTCAGGCCACTGTGTCAGGCATGGTTTGCGTTTTTCACACCTTTGCCCTTTCCCACTGAGGCTGACAGGGAACAGGAACCAGGAGTGAGGGGCCTGGCTCCGGCCTCCCTGGTTTCACCCAGAGGCCGCTTAACTGCAAGCAAAGCTGGAGTATAAACCACCTGCCAATGGCAGTGCTGCTAGGAAGGCACTGGAGGAGCTGCACAGGAACACGAATGGAAGCACTGACTAATCCCACGTGCAATCAGGAACATCACCAAATCAGCACCAAAGCTCGCCAGGTCTTAAAGGATGAGTGTGCCCACACTCCTGTAAGCCAGTAGCTTCAGTTCACCAGCCTCCTCTAGTTCCTACCTTTTAACAGCGAATGATTCATTCTGGAGATGGGGCGCTTTGCCAACCACAGCCCCAGAGCCAGACCTGCATGGGGACAGGCTCCTCATTCTGAGCCCAGATTTGTCTTCCCAAGGCCCTGGTGTTGTTCATCCTGACCCTGATCTTGGGGCTGTCTGGGCCTCATGTTCAAGCTACTTTGGCAGATCTCCCTGCCTCCCCAGATCTCCCTCCAGCCCCGTCCACTCGCACCCTGAACCTCCATCCCTCCCTCCAGCCCCGTCCATTCCCACCCTGAACCTCTAGCCAGCCTCGCACACTCTCATCCTCAACCTCATCCCTCATGTCCACAGGTCACCTTCTTCCTTCACTCAGTGAAGACTTGATGAACACCTACCACACACTGCATGGTCCCATGGCCTGAGGCCAGTTACGAAGCTACAGCACTTCCCAGTCATGACCCCAGTTCTCAGCACAATCATCCTATAAAACTCCACCCTGGTCCCTGTGCCTGCCTAGTGGGCATCATGGCCAAAATGTTCAAGGAAAACGGTGGCCCTGATGACAAGGGAAGCCCAAGGGAACCTGAAGAGCAGCCAGGGTCCTGGGGCCTCCTCCTACAGCCTGCACCTTGGTTCACCGTAAAGCAGGGAGTCGGTTTCACAACCACCACTGCTTCTGAAAGCCCTTTGTTTAACGCCCAGATGCCATCCAGGCCCTGGATCCAGGCCTTGGCAGGAAATGTCAGAGCTGTGAGAATGACAGGAAGGCCTCCATGTTCCCAGCATGGAAGCCACATTGATTATGAACTTGAGAGAGGTCAAGTGACAAAGCGAACCAGGCTGATGTCTCCCTCTCTCTCTGCCCTCCTTGGCTCCTAGGGCCACACTCCAGCCACCAGCCACACCTGGTG
The DNA here is from genome assembly GCA_004027715.1 of Plecturocebus donacophilus. Taxonomy (NCBI): domain Eukaryota; kingdom Metazoa; phylum Chordata; class Mammalia; order Primates; family Pitheciidae; genus Plecturocebus; species Plecturocebus donacophilus. The sequence goes on along the minus strand of PVKP010021330.1, from coordinate 25,222 downwards.
CCCAATACCTTCCCGCAGCCTTGCCTCTCCCACGCAGGCTGACAGCCTCTTCCCGCGATGCCCTAGACTCTCTCTGCCTTGGCCTGTCTGCCTGGAGGGCCAGAACTAGTTTGGGGCAGGCAGGAACATGGGGAAAGAGAGCCCCATGCTGCCCTCACATATATGCAGCTGGGAGTGACTGAAAAAAGGATCGCTTTGCTCCTTGAATGAGACACTCTGAAAATGCACTAGGCTTTCTGCCCAAGACCCCAGCAGAGCTGAGCCCCCAGTGCCATGGGTGTCACGCCTGGCAGAGCTGAGCCCGCAGTGCCATGGGTGTCCCACCCGGCAGAGCTGAGCCCCCAGTGCCATGGGTGTCCCACCTAGCAGAGCTGAGCCCCCAGTGCCATGGGTGTCATGCCCGGCAGAGCTGAGCCCCCAGTGCCATGGGTGTCCCACCCAGCAGAGCTGAGCCCCCAGTGCCATGGGTGTCGCACCCGGCAGAGCTGAGCCTGCAGTGCCATGGGTGTCGCGCCTGGCAGAGCTGAGCCTGCAGTGCCATGGGTGTCCCACCCGGCAGAGCTGAGCCCCCAGTGCCATGGGTGTCCCACCCAGCAGAGCTGAGCCCGCAGTGCCATGGGTGTCCCACCCAGCAGAGCTGAGCCCCCAGTGCCATGGGTGTCATGCCCGGCAGAGGCTCCTTTGGCTCCCATCACAGTCCCCTCAACCCATGTTCACATCTCAGAGTCAACTGCTGGGGTGCCCAGCCCTCCAGGTCATGCCCATCCTGGAATGGTGCCCCAGGCCAGCCCTCAGCAGGACTGGCTACCCCACCACAGTAGGGGCAGAATCAGATGGAGCTCACCTGGAGCACAGAGGCGATGGCTCTGACCTGGGGCGCTAAGTCCTCCTAAGAGAGGAGGTTCCCTCTCGTGTTCACTTGTAAACACTCACAACCCAGCCTAACACTGGGAATCCAACAGGGACTCCACAAAAGCCAGGTGGCAGACCCACTCATCAAGTGGTGGATGGGACAAAATGATTTATTTACAAAAGCTAAGGTTTGCTCTTCGCAGCCTGCTAGAGTCCATTGTCCCAAGCAAATACACACAGTGGTTCCTGCCTTCTTTACAGATGCAGTATCACTATTGAGGAAAGAAAAATAAAGGGAACAGAGCAAGCTCTGGAAAGCCACGCGGCTACCCCAGCATAGGGACTTCCATGGCCCTGATAGTGGCTCTACCCGGCTCCCAGCCACTGTTTAAAGCAGCTTCCCTGAGTCTCTGGAGGACAGTGGCTATCTCCAGCCCTGGCAAACACATGCTGGGGTCTTCTTAGCACAGTAGCACATTTCTTCTTTTTTTTTTTTTTCGTAATTCCTATAAATTTCATTCTTTTTTTTGAAAGCCTCAGAAGTAAGCTTTCTACTTGTGCAAACTTTCAAACTGTATATCACCAGTGACACCTGAAATCACGCAGCCGCTCTCCCCCTCCTGGTTCTACCTGGCTGGGAGCTTCACAGGTATAATGGCCACACTCACTGGCTCACACATTACTGGTTTGCTTAACATGAGCAGCCAAGGCTGTGTCCCCTCCTTTTCAAATCACTGCAGGAAAGCAAAAGCATTCAGCCAGGCAAATCAGAACCTGGGGAGAGAAAGCAGCACTCTCTGCTTGTGCACAGAATAATTCAAACACTGGTCTCCTTCCAGCAAAGAAAGCTCTGCTCCCGAAAGGAGCACACAACTGCACCAGCATTCAGAGAGAACACAGGAGCAGACACTGTTCAGGGCAGCCAGAGACACCTTAGGGGAATGCAGTGGCATGAGCTGAGACACAGGTTTGCCAACGAGGTACTGCAGACCAGGCAGGAGCCCTGCTGAATCACAGGAAGCGGCATGCTACGTGCACGCCTGACACGGGCTGGCAGAATTCACCTTGCTCCCATGCAGATCCTCCCAGAGACATCCATGGAGACCCACCAGACACTGTGACTGCATGAGGTTTCTGCAAGTGGTCTGGAGGTTCATAATTTAAAAGAAGTAAAATGAAATTGCAAGGGCTTCGTGTGAGATGCAACCTCACAAACGCAGGCTAATCTCACTCACACAGAGTGGGAGGCTTTGAAAGGCTTGCAGGTGTTCACTTGAGGTGGAGGGATTGTGGTCTATTTTTGTTTTCTTATCTTCTTCCCCACATCTTTCCTCAGGGTTCTAAGTGAGTGCTCATCACTTAAATAGCATCAGACCCTCCACCGGGAAAAGTGGTCGGTATATCCTAGCTGGGGAATCTCATTCCAAGAAGCCAGGGAATTCTGAGCAGACGCACTTGGGTTGTGAACTGAGTCCTGGCCATCACTCATCGCCTGCTGAGGTGTGAATGGAGCCAGTCTTGAGCTGAGGCAGCGAAGGGATGCTGAACTGGTGGAAAGCAGCACTTGCCCAGGGCCCGCCCTAAAGCACCCTCTTCACCTCTTTTCTTCCCAGCCCGGGAGCTTAGTGCCCTGTGTTGGAAATAGATGTTGGAAATAGATGCTCAGTGCCTCAAAGAAAAATTAGCACTGAGACAAAGGATCTTTCAGCAACACAATTTTTACTTCCTGGACTGCAGGTAGGGGACACTCACTATGAGAACTATTTTACCTTCCCAAATAGAGACTCTGCCCTGGTTAAACACTGACTTTTTGTTCCCCTTACCCTATCCCTGGTGACCACCCTTCTACCTAGCTCTATGAATCCGATGGGGGACCTCAGATAAGTGGAATCCTACATGCTTGTTTCACTGACCATTGTGTCCTCAAGGCTCATCCATGCTGCAGCAGGTGCCAGCACTTCCTGCTTTTTTAAGGCTGAATAATATTCCACTGTATAGATATGCCACGTTTTCTTCATCTATGCACCCATCAGTGGATGCTCGGACTGCTTCCACCATTTGTGGAATAATGAATAATGCTGCTATGAACATGAGTAGGCAGATATCTGTTTGAGACCCTGATTTCAACTGCTGAGTCACACGGTAATCCCGCAGATAACTGTACAGTTTTCCACAGCTGGAGCTACTCTGAAATGTCCATGTTGCTTTAGGGATGTTTGCTCAAAGGAACTCCCATGTGGTCTCTAGAAGTTTAAGCATGGAGAGCAGAATGTCAGCTCTCTCACATCCAGACCCCTGGACGAACACGGGGCTGCATGCTCCTGAACACAGGCCATCCTCCCCTATGATGTGGATCTCATTCAAGTAGAACAAAAGGGGTCTATTTGTGTGTTGGGACTGGAAGATTCTCCAGTGTGAGCTGCAGACCAGCCATCTCCAACATGCGTCCATCAGGGACCCAGGGACCCCTCCTCCACCAAGTCCTGAACCACATGTCGCTCTCGCCGCTTCTGACTGCCACCTATTCTGGATACTGTTTCCAACAGTGCTGTTATCACAAATTAAGTCAAGTGGCCTGGCTCAGGAAGCAGCTGCTGCTCCTGCGGCAGTGAGTGCGCTCTGACAATGGCCCGTCTGTGGCTGCAGCAACACGGTCTGCACGGTGAGCTTCCTCCCTGCACGATGCTCTCGTTACAGCAGCCATGGGTGGCTCCTTTCTCCTCATCTGCCTGCAGACCACCTACTTCCCCACATTCCTTCCAGGCACTCTTCGAGAGCTGGCCCCTGCCTGAAGACCACAGACACCGCCAGGGATCCAGCACGTACCGCCGTGTGCCTGAGTGACGCCCTGGCACCTTCCCTGCTGGGCCGGTCACACACTCTCCCTGAGGGTCCTCGGCACAGCAGGTACATCCAGCCTCTCACGGTCTCTCCGGCTGTGTGTGCCAGGCTGGCACACCTGAAGTTATCCCACGTCCCTTTAGCACCAGGAGCCCAGCCACCATCGCAGCCACTGGGTTACTGATTTTTGCACAGTGGCTCTATAGACGGACAGGAATTACAGCTGGTGGGTGGGACTGACAACGGTGCAGAAGAAAGAAATCCTGAGAAAGTCCTTTGCAAAGGATTGCTAAGTTCCAGCCTCACTCTGCCCCTCCCTTGTATTGGGATTTAGGTAAACTGGCCTTCGATCCTGCCTCCTAGCTTTAAGTAATGGAATCAGTTACCCAGGGTTCGCAGGCCTTTCAGCTCGAAGGTTTTGGATTCTGGAAAATTTCAGTCCCTAAAGATTGTGGCGACTGGGGCATGATCACCTCACTCTCTGCCTGAGCTTCCCCGTTAGAGATTCCGGCTAATGCCGAGCTGACCAGCATGTTGAGGGTGGGTGATGCGGAGCTCGCCGTGCTGAAGGCTTCCTGGTGGTGTCTGTGTGTTGGGATTGGGCTGGGTGGGTGTGGGGTGAACATCTGCAAAGTAGGGGGGCCACCTCTGCACTGTCTCATAGAGAAGACAGAGAACTGTCCACCAACACCCAGAACAAGGCAGAGGAGGGTCCTGACCACAGCGCACAGGTGGGACTGATGCTATTCATTCAGCAAAGAGTCAACGAGAGGTAACTTTGTCCAAAGGACTGTTCTTGGCACGAGGGCCTCAGTGTCGAATAGATACGGCGAGTATGAATAGACCAGTAGGGGAGAGAAAAGAGGCCAGAAATGGACACTGAAGAGAACTGCAGGTGATGATAACACTGAAAAGCAAACACAAGGGTGAGGAGCTCATTCCAGGGGGCACCTCAGGACGGAAGGACTCGGTCAGGCCAAGTGCTGGGGCTGAGACCTGACGGCGGAGGCCAGCGCGTGCGGCACCAGATGGGGGAAAGCGTCCAGGCGGGGGCCCGGCAATTCGAAGTCCCCAGGGCAGCCCTGGCCTCACAGATCAGAGAGCCACCAGCCGGCCGGTGTGGCTGAGGCCATGGGGACAAATGGAGGGCTGCTCAGAAAGTACCGGTGCAGGTGGGGCCGCACAGACAGTGACCCCAGGCTCCAGAGGAGCTGGGATTTGTTCCAAGCTCTGTGGGAGGCAATCACTGGATTTTTTTTTAAGTTACAATTATTTATTTATTTTTATTTACTTATTTATTTTTAGAGATGGGGTCTCGCTATGTTGCCCAGGCTGGACTCTAACTGCCAGGCTCAGGAGATCCTCCAGCTGCAGCCTCCAGGGTAGCTGGAACTACTGGTGGCGCCACTGCACCTGGCTCCTTGGGGGTTGCCAGCAAGGGCAGGTTTGCTCTGACAAAGGTCCTTGAGAAGTGAATTCCGGCTCCTCTGCGGAACACAGGGCAGAGTGGAAGCAGAAGCACTCGCGAGCGCCTGGGTCCGTAGATCTTGTTGGTTTGGACCAGGCGGGTGGGCGAAGGGAGGGGGAGGCACCTGGGCTCGGCGTAGGTCGGGAGGAGGATGGCAATGCTGCGGGGTCGGGCAGGAGGCATCAGGCAAAAGGAGGCGTCGGGACGAACTCTGGTGTGAGGCGTGAACTCCCGAGCAGATCCCGGCCAAGTACTGAACTGGAGAGTCTTTGCGGCAAGGGGTGAAAAAGGTTTGCTTGAAAGACCACAGGAGGAGCAGGTGTTTTTCTTCTGATTTCTATAAACAGAAGCTTGGGTCGGGGCATCAATACTTCCTTATAGAGAGGGGAGGCTTGAGGGCTACGTGGGGAAGTGGAGGGGGCTGTGTCCGTCAACCTGGAGCTCCAGTGGGAGCAGAGGCTGAGCTGGATGCAGGCCTCTTTCTTATCCATGGAGCACTGGGGGACAAGAGGCGCCAGGCTGGAGACTTCTGTGCAGATGCCCCGGGGCACCAGCAGGGTGTGACTCCTGAGAGGACGGTGCTTCCGGCAGGAAGGAGGGGGCAACTGAGTCTGACCTTTCAGGGCGCAGGATAAGTCCCCCATGGGCAGAGGGGACAAGGCATCATATGACTTCACACAAACAAATGCTGCACGAAAGTGAGTGTGTTGGCAGCACCACTGCACATGCCAGCAGGGACGACTTTACAGAAAGCATGTTTCTGAGCGAAAAGGCCAGCACAGAGGCATCCACACACTGTGTTAACATTTATGTGAAATTAAAAAAAACCACACTAAAGTATTCAATATGTTGTCTAGAGAGAATGCATATGCATGGGGTAAACGTATTTTTTCAAAAACGGCAAAGGAATGATTGGCACATCTTCGGGAGAGTAGTCACCTCTGGGGTGAGTGGGAGGCGAGGCCGGGGGCAGGGGCTGGGGGACTGGAAACATGGAGTTTCTTAGGCTCAGAGGGAGGCACTGGTGACTGTTGTATCAGCATTCTCTACACTGGACATAGCCTTATACATGCTGTGGTGTACTTGATCTATTTCCATACTTTCTCTTCAAAGAGACGGTGAATTGGAGCTAACAGTGGAGATGGCTGAGGTAGTTAAAGTGCAAGGTGTTTCTCAGGGACGGCAGCAGGGAACAGAACAACTCGGAAAGAACACGAGGTCCCAGGAGCATCGTTTTCTAGACGGCTGAGCCAGGCTTTGCTCATAGGAGGGATTCCCTGTGAAAGCAGCTCTGCCCTTTGGAGCCCAACAATGGGGCCTCCATTTAGGGAAGTCCGTACCTTATACACCTCAATGTAACAACACCAGCTCAGAGACTTGTAATTGCATTCTCAATAAGAATTCACTTATCATGGGGAACAAACTACACAAAGGGGTTCTGTTGCTTTGTTTAAATCCAGTAAGTTTTCCACCAAAGGCAGCACAATCCCTCCATTAGAAATGAACACGTCTTTCCTGCACCAGCCGGATGGGTTACAGGAATCTTGAGGTATAAGCAATTATGCTGCTACAGTATTTTTGTCTCTGAAAATCTTTAAAATGTTAATATGTATTATGACATTTTTGATTATAGTGGAGGAGGGAACAATTCCTGGATGACTTAAAAAAAGACCTTATTCCCAAATGTCTGAATGACTGTTGTTATAGAAGCTGTTGTAGCATCTGCAGATTTTGCTAATGAGGAAAGCCGACAGCCACGTGAAAGGCTCCTGGTAGCATTCTGGCTTGGAGACTTTCTGACTTGTTATGTAGCTTGGCCGGTAAGTTACTGACAGAACACAAAAGCAGCCACTTCCCAGCTGTTCTGTGGCGGGACAAAATGTTAAATTTAAGCCATTAAATAGTTCTTGAAGCAAAGAACAGGTGGCAGATGGCTTCCCAGGCAGACGGCCCTTTTTATGTCTGTTTGGTAGTTACCTGCTCTACCAGAGACCGGAAGTACTCACTCACGTTTCACTCTTCTCACCTGAACACTTCAGTCACGGTGGGCCAAGTTTTAAAAAGAAATACCGTCTTTCTTAGGAGAAGAAACACTTTGGTTGGGTTCGGTGCCTCCTGCCTGTAATCCCAGCGCTCGGGGAGGCTGAGGCGGGCAGATCACTTGAGGTCAGAAGTTCGAGAGCAGCCTGGCCAACATGGTGAAACCCCATCTCTACTAAAAATACAAAAAATTAGCCAAGCGTGGTGGCTCATACCTGTAATCCCAGCTACTAGGGAGGCTGAGGCAGGAGAATGGCTTGGACTCGGGGGACAGAGGTGAGTACAGGGAGCCAGGATCACACCACTGCACTCCAGCCTGGGTGACACAGCGAGACTCCGTCTCAAAGAAAAAAGAAGTTCTGTGGTGGGTGGAGCAGGAGCAGGCTGTGCCTGGCCTCAACGCGCCGCAGGGAGCGTGGTCCCTGGAGTCAGGGGAATTGCTGCATTGGGTGCGGTCAGGGCGGGGACGGTAAGACGCAGCCCCCGCTGGTGACCTGCTGCCTGGCAGGGGCCAGCCTGGTAAACAGACGCTTGTGGAGGCCACGGGACACCCCATCCCATGGGAGGGCAGCAGGGACCAGCCGTGCCACCCATGCTGACACCACTCTGAAAAAGGAGCCCGGTCCATGGCTGAACCTGGAGCTGGTCACGGGGCTCTTTAAGTGTGAGGTGGCATCTTACTTAAGCTGAATCTCCTGCAAGGCCCCTAATTCAGTGTGGTCTTTATGACTGTGGGTTCTTTCCAACACAGAGCCTGCTTCCTTCAGGGTCAGGCTACTGGCGCATGACCTCTCCCAGATGAGCTCATCCGCGCCCCAGACAGCTTTTCAGGGTGCCTCAAGCAGAGTTCTAGTAACACAAACCCAGGCTTCTCCACAGAGCCACTACCTACACTTTGGGCCAACAGTTCTCTCCACGGGGGCTGCCATGGGTTGTAGGATTGTGGCATCTTCCCTGGCTTCTACCCACCCGGCCCCAGGAGCAACCCTCACGTCACAACAACCGAAAAGCACAGACAGTCACAGGGTCACACGTCCTCTGGGCTGCAGAGTCGCCTCCCGCTGGGGACCGTGAAGCTAAGCTACAAGGAGCTCTGACGTTACTGACTTTTCTATCAAAGCCAAGGGTGTGAGCAAAACAGTGACGCTCATTTACATAAAGTGGGAGTCATCTTCCAAATAAAAGCAGGATTCTCCTTCTGTAGGTGAGTGGAAGGTCACCTCCTTCTGTAAAATCAGTTTGAAGGCAGAGCGAACTCTGGAGTGAGCTGCGTCCTGAGTCCATCGGCACCTGCTCTGCACTGATGGCCTTCTGTTTCCTCTCCCCACAGCGGGGGCCGCTCCCTCCATGGATGGCGCATCCTCATCCTGCCCCTGCCCAGTTCATCTGTTTTAAGGGGTGCCAGAAATTTCCTAGGGGGATGCCTAGGCATCGGCTGAGACTGCCTGTCAGAAGAGCCAATGCCCTGCTCCCCCTCATTCTGTGGGGCTCTCACGGGGGTTAGAAGTCGGCCCAAACGGCCCTGAGCGGCCGGCTCTCTATCCCTCCACCTCTGTCAAGTCTTGGTTTTCAGAAAGCACCCCAGGGAAATGTTAGGATGGTTTTCTTTGTGGGCACAGCAGCCTCGCTCACACGTCCAGAGGAGGCCCCCAGGACAGCACCTCCAGGCACCCCGCCTCCCGATGGAGCCCTCACCCGGGGTGCCCCTGGCAGCACCGCACCCACCCGTGAGTCCTGGGATGGGCCACGCTGCTCACAGCCCAGACCTGCTCATCACCGGTCCAGATCCAGCCTCCTGATGGTACCTCTACCTGCGCCTTCTCCTGTGCAGCAGGTTTCCAGGTCGGGTAGGTCAGTGCCAGCCTGGGAAAGGCAACTTTAGGAGCTGCCTTCTGAGTGACACCCCTTTCATCTTCCTGCCAGCCCATTTTCCAGTCATCTGCAGATAGATAACGGCGGTGCTTGTCTTGTTCTAACTGAGTGCGCATGATAGCAAAGTGGATCGTGGAACCTTATGAAAGCAAACGTGCCTAATTGTTATGTCACCTTATAAATCATGTGAGAGATACTGAAAGTGAGGCTGCCCCTGAGGTACACAGCTTTTGGTGCTAAGATTAATTTTCTCCGAAAACAGTAAGTCACCCTTAATCCATGTCAATGGACTAGTAGGTTTAACCAAATTCTTGACACAGCCGTAATTTATGTTCCGCACCGAGATTATCCGTGTGTGTTATTTATTTTCTCCATCACACCCTAAATGCACGTTCGCTGACATACTAAAACAGAAATACGATTTTGATCTTGAGACTACAATATCCTGCTTATCAACTAATTCATCAAGCGAGCATAGAAACAGCCAACGCTGAAGGTCCATGGTTGAAAATGCCTGGATTAGATTTACCAGCAACCAAGTCCACAAACTGCATACACCCAAGAAACTGGGAAGCAGTGGGACGAGGCGTTTGTCTACTACCACAAACTAGTATGTGTATATTTATGTGTGTGTGTGGCTATCGCAGTCTAGTGATACATTTCCTGCCACTGATAATCTAGCAATTAATGATAGTAATACAATCTTCCACGGAGTTCTCTTCAAGTTTTACCATCTCACATGAAAAACTAAAACCAAAATAAGAGAGTAAATTCTGAATTCCTGAGAGTTGGCACTGCCAGTCCAAATTAATGGAGCTGTTGCTGCTAAGTTTGGACAAGCGGGCATTTCACACAGATGTCAGGGCCCGAAGCGTGCAGAGTACACTCAATGGATGGACACTTGTGCCTGTGAACACGCAGGGACAGCAGAGCTGCAGACGGGACCTGGGGCCTCCCATCTACTCCAAGTGCCTCCTCAATGCATCTCACACCTCTCAGGACACCACGACGGCCACCCTCCCAGCCCCTGCCCTGAGGACTTCTCAGAAAGCGAGCACATCTACTACATTGATGAGTTCAGATGTTTTTGTGTTGGCCCAAGCCTCTGGTACTCCAGGCTGTCATGGGGTCTGGGACCCCAGCCCCTGTGTCCCACACAGGGCCAGAAGGCAAGCCAGGTGTGCAGCCTGGGGGGATCAGCGCGCAGCTTGGCTCTGGGCTCATGCACCAGGCTGCGCTCCAGCACGTGGCCTCCACGTCCTGCGCAAGAAAATCACAGTGTCCTGGGGCTCTCGCGCTCCCCAGACACATGCGTGACCCGCTACGCTCCAGTTAGCAAAGAGAAGTCTCGTGTCCTCAGACGGAACCTTTCACCGTGACTTTACAGCAGGAGATAGCAGGGCGGACCTGACCAGGGGGGTCAGTGGGGTCAGGTGCATCTGCTGGGTCTGAAGTCAAGCAAAGCCCAAACGACCCCAGCCCAATGTTTCCCCATCATCCAGAGCTGGGCTTCATGTCCCACAGCGCCTGGGCCCAGGCCAGTGGCATCTAACCAGGAAGCCTCGGCACACACGCGAAGGCAGCGCCGGGCATCGGGACCGTGCTCTGAGCCTACCTGAGAAGGGGGATGTCCGGAGGGGTATTTTGATGGGTGCCAAGGTCAGGAAGTGGCGTGGCTGCACACTGGAGGGGGACGGGCCCCGGAGGCTCTCAGGGTCCACGGAGACCATGGCGGCAGCGGCGGCGGTGGCAATGGCGATGGCAGGGCTGCTGGTCGGCTTAAGGCTGTTATGGCAGCCTCCTGTGGAAGAGGGACACAGAGGGTCAGCAAGGGGATGCCCAGGGCCGCAGGTGACAGACACCCATCTCACTACAGCTGGATCTCAGCCCCCAGAAAGCAGGTCAGGGGGGCACTACCCCTATTTAATGGAAGCCCACAGTATGCACCAGTATCTGCAGAACACGTGCTTGTGATGAGCTCTCCATCTGTCAAACGCTGACATGCACCCTGCACACACACAGGGCCACGTGACGCTCAGGGAGCCGCAAGGCTTCCATCGCCAGGGGACAAGCCAGGACCCAGGTGCCTTAAAGGGAATCCACTTGACCCTGGTGCCCGTGTGTTAAGTACCTAATTAGAAATGATCCCAGGGCCGCCACAGAAGAGAGTGGGGGTGGTCTAGAAGAAGGGGTAGCTGTGGCCAGGGTGAAGAGAGGGTCCAGCATGCACAGGCTCAGCTGGGCCCTGCAGGGAGTGGTGGTCACCAGACCAGCTGCTGCAGGGGAGAAACCCACACCCAGCTCAGCACAGGTTGCTCCTTGAGAGGAGTCAGGCTGCCAGCTTGGAATCCAGAAGCATCTCAAAGTTTGCTTCTCCCTGTGCCTTTTCATTGAAACATTCTTTCTTTTAAAAGACTCCTCAGTTCCCCAAATAAACGTGGTTTCTAAGAAGTATTTTGTAGGTGGCATTTTATATGGATGGTGAAAGCTTAGTCTGGCCAGCTCTGGACAGCAATTGGAAATATGTTTTAACAACCTTGATAGAATTCACCACTCTTGGTCTGGCACGTCCTGTCCTGTGTGGCCCATCCACCTGCCCAGTGCCTTAGGATACAGGTGTAGAATGAGGAGCTGGAAATACCAGCGAAAGCCAGGTGGCTGCACGAAGGATGGTGCACCAGGCATGGGGCGGTCAGTGGTCAGTATGGTCACGTCAAGGAAGATCATTAGTGCCACAGCGGATGGCTCATGATTCAGTAAGTACATAAAACACGTTAAAAATCATATACATTCCTACAGTGTATTGTCATTCAGTCACCCAGTCTTTATTTAGCTGACAGGTGCCAAGCACTTTCTAGCTCGAGCTCTTTGGGACAGAGCAGTGAACCAAACACGGGGAAGGCTGGCCTTCAGGGAGGCTTCCTCCTGAGGAGGGAAGGGGCAGAGTGCATATTCTTCTTGTTGATTTTCTGCACTTTCCAGGCTGGTGGGCACAGTGGGAAAGTGGCGCGGGCGGCATCTAGCCTTGGTGCGTGGGCCTCAATTATGACTGGGGTGGCAGGAAAATCCTCCCTGGGAAGCAACAAGTAGGTAAAAGTCTGCATGAGGCGAGGCGCCCCGTTGACCCCTAGGGAAGGAGCAGGCGTGCGAAGGCCCTGTGGCCGGTGTCCGTGTGGTGCCTCCCAGGAGCAGCGAGGAGACCAGCAGGGCTGGGGTGCAGCGTAGAAGGCGCAGAATATGGGAGATGAGGAAGTGCGGGGTGTGGGGGGCAGCCAGGCTTTGCCGGCAGACACAGGACACAGGCTCAGGGTGACTCAGGTTTCACTCGGAGTGAGGCGAGCCACAGGAGGTAGCAGAGCCTGCGGAGTGGCGGAGAGGAAAGCTCTGAGTCTCGTCTGAATGTCCTCATCCTGCCTGCCTTAAAGGGAACAGACAGGCAGGGGACCGTGTTTGCTTCCCGATGGGCTCAGTGCCACACCTATTGAGTCCCTATTTCAAGGAAAACATCCAGACCAGAGCTAGAGATCTGGAGGCATATAGAAGGTATTCAACACTATGATGTCAGATGTGGTTAAAAAATAGAAGAAAGTCGTGATAATGAACATATCTGGATAGCAGAATTATGACTGATTTTCTCTCCTTTTTTCTGAATTGTCTATGATGGGTGTATGCAGATATTTTAAATTAAATACAATTTGTTATTGAGTGGTTTTAGATTTACAGAAAAACTGGGTAAAAAGTAGAGAGAGTTCCCTGACAGACCCCTCTCCAGCCCCCTCGCTGTGAACAGCTGGCATCAGTACTGGGCATTTGTTACAATTCCTGAGCTGATGCTGCCCCGATTACTAACTACGCCCACAGTGCTCACTGGGGCTCACCCTTTGTGCTGTGCATTCTATGGGTTTGGACAGAGGCACCGTAGGATCACACAGGGCACTTTCACAGCCCTAAAACTCCCCCGTCCTCTGCCTGTCCACCCCTCCCTCGCCGCAGCCCCTGGCAGCCGCTGATCTTTCTACAGCTTCTCTAGCTGTGCCTTTTCTGGAAGGCTGTTCAGTCGAAACCAAATACTATGCAGCCCCTTCAGACTGGCACCTTCCACTTGGCAGCGTCCATTTAAGGTCCCTCCACATCTTCTCATGACTCGATCGCTCATTTCTTTCTATTGTTGAATGATACTCCACTTTTAGGAGGTGACGCAGTTTAGAAGCACGATTGTGGGATGTTACGGTAAGAGTGTGTTTTGCTTTTTAAGAAACTGCCAGGCAGTTTTCCACGGTAGCCGTGCCATGCTGCACCCCCACCAGCCGTGAACAGGAGTTCCTGCTGCTCCACAGCCGCACTCGCACTTGGCGATGTCAGTGTTCCAGATGTCGGCTGTCCTAAAAAGTGTGTCATGGAATCTACTTGTTGCCATAGACAGATTTGAAGTCGGAAAAAACAAGCACTATTCAAAATATGTCATCTTGATAATAAAACACTTTAGAAAATTTATAAGATACAGTAACGATGTGGTTAAAAATGTCCCTCCTGATGTCTCCAACAGAACACTGCCCATCTTTTGTTTCATTGCAGTTTTCTAGCCTGGCTGTGTTGGAAACATCACAATCACACCAGATCCATCGCTTTTTCATGAGATGCTATAAAATGAACACTTCATCATTAAATGGCCTTCAAAAGTCCCATTCCAAACCACAGCTTTGTATGCCAAGGAAGGGACATGCCACATACATTTGCTGTATTCCGTTACCCACCCGCTTCATAACAGGTGCTGTTCTGATAGGCACCCACTATGTAAACAACCCTGCCTGCAGACAGGTTCACTCCTACATTCATCACTACGCAGTAGACTGCAGGGTCTGCACGGTGTCATCATGTGGCTGTGACTGCAAGCTTGCACTATGTAAGCACACCCCGCACGCACACACCTCACTGTGTGAGGAGGGAATTCCTTTTTTTTATGCACTGGAAAATCCAACACAAACGTGCTCGCAGTGACTCCCCTCCCCGGGGTCGCTGCCTGCACGCCGCCTCCCACACAAACGTGCTTGCAGTGACTCCCCTCCCCGGGGTTGCTGTCTGCATGCCACCTCCCACACAAATGTGCTCATAGTGACTCCCCTCCCCGGGGTCACTGTCTGCACGCCACCTCCCAGCAATGTTTCCACTGGAGTTTGACCCCTTGCTTGCCTTGCTGAGTGTGCCTCTGCCTGAGCGCAAAAGTTAAAGTCCTTTGCGGGAAGCTATTTCCAGTTGACGAAGGAAAAGATGATATCAGAATGACCTGGGGGAGTTTTCCAAACTCCAGGAACCACTGGAAGCTCCAGAAGGGCAATGGATGAGTGGAGGGAGGGAGGGAGGGAGGGAAGGAGAGAGGTAGGAGGGAGGCCTGTAAACATGCAAAGCCCCTCAGGCCACTGTAGCATCTCCCCTGTACCCCTGCCCAGTGCCCGAGTCCTGCCCACCCAGAAGCCTTCCCTAGTCTCAGCCCAGGCTGACCTTCCTGCAGGGGATGCTCCGACTCTCACCCTGAAGCTCCTTCTACCCAGCAGAGAGGGGTCAGCGGCAACACACTCTGCCCTCACCACTCAGCAGACCTGCTGGAGCACGAGTGCACAGGCATGGTGATCAGGCTCAAGCTGTGGGCTCCCTGGTCGGGGGTCGGGGAGCTGGGCAAGACCCCCCACCCACAAGAAGGAAAGGTGGGACCACTACAGGGTGTGATACAGGTATAAACAGATACAGAAAAGCCATTCATGTTGGTACTTAATACAGATTGGTACCTGAGTAGTCTGGCTCCTGGTTCAAAGCCCGAGAGTGATACTTCGGGCTTGACCTGAAGGTAGCACTGGGCAAGTCCCAGGGGGCAGCTGCACCCCCACACCAGGCTCATGCTTAGGCAGGCATGGCAGGCTTGAGGGAGCAGCAGGGAAAGGCTTGGGCCCTGGGGCCACTCACACCCCCAGCACATCTGCACCCTTGGCCCGGGGGCACCTTCATTCTCAGCTCTCATTATCTGAGGCCTTGGGCAGAGGTCCTCCAGGCGCCTGTGCTAAGACCTCCTTGTTGGAGGACGGGGGCGAGAGCGTAGAGCCAGCTCCATGCTCTGACTCAGTTCCCAGGGCATTCCTACTCCAAGTCCTTCCCAGCTCCATGACTTCAGGGCCTGTAAAACTGCAGGCGTCTTTTGTTCTGGGATCCCTGACAGTGGGAGGACCCCATGTCTGCATCTGCAGCTGCGTAGGTCACTGGCTCTAGACCTGTGTGCTGGTCAGGAGGGGAACGAGCACGGGGAGTCGACACATGCTCCGACTTCAGATGCTCACCTGTCCAGCCCAGCATGAGATCCAGGCTTTGCTCTAATGGCTCCTCTGAGGCTCTGCAGCCCAGTTCTGCCTCTCAGCTCACCTCTCGGCCCCTGAGAGAATCAGTGCCCTGCCCAGAGCTTCCCCCAAAGGCTCCGTGTCCACACGGACTGCCAGACCTCCCAGGGGAGGCCAAGGAGCCCCAAAGATCTGTGTGGGTGAGGCTCTTCCCTCCCTGTCCAGACCTCCCAGGGGAGGCCAGGGAGCCCCAAAGATCTGTGTGGGTGAGGCTGTTCCCTCCCTGTCGGTGAAGTGTTGCTGACCACACAGCAGATGATGGCAACGTGGGCTGTGCTGTGAGCATGCGACCTGAAAACATCCGTCTGAAACATGGCATGTCACAGTGAGACAGGGGGGTGACTGTGAACCTTTTAGAGAAAGGTCTACCGTGGTTCACAATGCTTCCAGCATTGCTGTCATCAAGAAGACAGAACCAAAATTCACAACCTCGGTGAGAAGCCACCTCGTAATTTTTTTTTTAATGATCTCAATCTCTTGTTTGAAATGAAGATGGCCTTTAATGATGAGTGAAAAAGTGACTAATGGTGTCTTAAAAGAAATAGATACCAAGCTGAGAGTGGCTTGTATATGAAAGTGCAAAAATATTTTCATCACCATGTAATGTTGTTGCACAAACTCATGGGTCAATTAAACAGAAAAATAAATAAGTAAACCTTCTTATTGCCTCTTTAAAAACTTGAAAATATAGTTCTTAACCTGCTCAGAGATCATATGGTTGCATATGAACATTTTTAACACTGATCCAGTCACAAAGTCAGCTGAATGATACCAGTGAAGATAGAAAGTTAATAATCATATCGACAGAATGAGTCACATAATTGGTAGATGAGATTGAAAGAAGAGGTGCTGGTACTGCTGTAAGACTTCTGCCTGGCTCCAGGCCCTTATGAAGTGTGATGGCAACCATCAGAACTGAGCACCCACAAACCTCAGAGACGACGCAGATTCAGTTCCAGACTGTCACAATAAAGCAAACGTTGCCCTAAAGCAAGTGAATTGTTTGGTTTTCCAGTGCATACCAAAGTTATGTTTACATTATACTGTAATCTGTTGAATTATGTCCAAAAAATGTACATGCCTTAATTTAAAATAGTTTATTGCTAAAAAAAATTAGAGATCATCTGAGCCTTCAGTGAACTGTAACTGTTTTGTCAGTGGAGGGTCTTGCCTCGATGTTGATGGCTGCTGACTGATCAGGGTGGTGGTTGCTGAAGGCTGGCACGGCTCTGGCAATTTCACAAAAGAAGACAACAGCAAAGTTTGCTACATCGATTGAATCTTCCTCTCAGGAAAGATGACTCTGTAGCATGCAATGGTGTTTGACAATGTTTTAGCCACAGTAGAACTTCTTTCGAAATCAAGAGTCAATCCTCTCAAAACCCGCTGCTGCTTTATCAACTCAGCCTATGGAATATTCTCAATCCTTTGTTGCTATTTCAACAATGTTTACAACATCTTCACCAGGAGTCGACTTCATCTCAAGAACCACTTTCTGTGTTCACCCATAAGAAGTAACTCCTTATGTGTTACAGTTTTATTTGTGACTTCAATAATTCAGTCACATCTTCAAGCTCCACTTCTAATTCTAGTTCTCTTGCTGTTTCTACCACAATGGCAGTTACTTCCTCCAAAGAAATCTTGAACCCCTTGAAATCATTCATGATGGGTGAAATCAACTTCAACCAGACTCTCGTTAAAGCTGGCATTTTGACCAGAATTATGAATGTTCTTAATGGTGTCTAGAATGGTGAATCCTTTCCAGAAGGTTCCCATTTGGTTTTCCCAGACCTGTCAGAGAAATCACTATTGATGGTAGT
The DNA here is from genome assembly GCA_004027715.1 of Plecturocebus donacophilus. NCBI lineage: Eukaryota > Metazoa > Chordata > Mammalia > Primates > Pitheciidae > Plecturocebus > Plecturocebus donacophilus. The sequence continues at coordinate 7,946 of PVKP010021330.1, read as the reverse complement.
TACAGCCATATATATATATATATATATATAAATGTAAAACATATGTCTTAAATAGTAAGACCTGAACGTTGAAATGACTCCTTCATTCACAGGCTGCAGAATGGATGCTGTTTCAGCAGGCATGAAAACAACATTCATCTCATCCCATCAGAGCTCTATGTGACCAGGTACATTGTCAATGAGCAAAAACGTTATGGGATCTTTGGGGCATTGCTTCTCTGGCCAGAACCTCTGTGGCTGGTAGCACCTTTGCCTGAGTTCTTATCCTGAGTCCAGAAAGAATGAGGAACAGACAAGTGGAGGGTGAGCGAGACAAAGAGGAGCTTTATTAAGTGTTAGAGCAGCTCAGAGGCTCTCAGCAGAGAGGAGGCCCTGGTGTGGGTGGCTCCCTTCTGCAGGCAGATCATCCCGATGAGTGTTCAGCTATCAGCAGAGAGGGTAGCTTCTGTCTGTAGCTGGTCAACTGGACATCTGCAGCTCTCAGCAGAGAGGAGGCCCTGGAGAGGGTAGCTCCTCTCTGCAGCTGGCTGTCCCTACGTCTGCTGCTCTCTACAGAGGATAACTCCTCTCTGCAGCTGGGCATCTCTCTGTCCTCTGCTCTGCTCTGGCTGAGCCTGGGGCTTTTATAAGCCTCAGAGGGGAGGAAGTGCCTGCCAATTTGTCCATGGGTGGCCATGAGTGGGCGTGGAAAAGGTTTCTCACCTGGAGCCCACCCCTTCATGCCCAGGAGCCTATTGGTCTCCTGCCACCACCCATGGGTGCCCAGGCTGCTCACCCCCAGGGGTACCCACAGGCCAGTGCTGAGCTGCCACCAGCCCTATCTCAGCCTCCCACACATGCTCATTGGTGGCCAAAGTCTGGAGAGGCCGAGGCAGCAAGGCACTGTGCATCAGCACTGCCCTGAGCATGCACACACCTGGCTGGACTGCAACAGCACCCAGGCTTGGCTCTAACCCCACTCTAGGATCAGGGTAAGCACTGGGAGCAGGGAGAGCCAGGCAGCAGGAGCAGATACCCACAAGCCTGGGCCCTGAGAGCACCGGGAGGCCTAGGCCCACAGCTGTGACCTGGGTGGCTGCAACTGAGCCTGGGGAGCTCTCACCCTGCCAACTCAAGGGGGTCAGGGCTTCTTCCTGTCTCCAACTCTGCAAAGTGAGCAGACCCTTCTGTACCCTTCTCTGCATCTCCCCCTGCAGTGGTGGCAGCCCCTGCACAAGTGAACCCAATGCTCCTGGGGCTGGCCCCACGAGTCCTGGCTGCACCTTTGGGTGGGTGCGCATAGGCTCCCAAGACATGGCAGGGAGTGAGGTCAAAGCTATGACAGAGGCTCCAGGCCTTGGAGCAGGTCCTGCCCAACTGTGCAAGGTGGAGGTGGCACAGTTGGCTTCCTTACGGACATGGGGCACAGGGGAGGCCTGGCCACCACTGCTGCTCCCACCACCACTCCGCTGCCCTGTTCACCTCTGCAGCTCTCAGCAGAGAGGAGGCCCTGGAGAGGGTAGCTGGGTGGGTCTCCAGGCCCTCACCAGGCCCATGTTGGTGTCCAGGGCAGGGGTGACGTCACTGCAAGTTCCCCCATGGTCCTGCTGCTCAGGGGTGGCCTGGGGCCTCCCATCGCCCAGTTCACAACCCTGCCAGGGAGGGTGGCTCTGGGAGCAAATTGCAGGCCCTAGGTCCAGCTGCCAGGAGTGCCAGGCTCAGCAGTGGGAGCAGGCATTTCCGAGCTTGTGAGGGGTGAGGAAGGGGGATTCCCAGGTTCTAATGCTATGGGAATGCCCTGCTCCACAGCCAGGCTTGGGCAGCTGCAGTGACCCAGGGAGGGCTAGGCTCCTGCCTGCTCTGTGGAGTGGGAGACCCCACTGTGCCCCCCGATGCAGCTGCATCTTGGCAGCAGTCACTCTGGATGGGCCGCTGCTGCCATTCATAATATTTTGATAGGAATCCTTTTTTTTTTTTTTTTTTTCTGAGCAGTAGGTCTCAATAATGGGCTTTAAATATTCAGTGAACCATGCTGTAAACAGATGTGCCGTCATCCAGGCTTTGTTCCATTGATAGCACCAGGCAGAGTAGATTTGGCATCATTCTTGAGGGCCTTAGGATTTTGTGAATTGTAAATTAGTCTTGCCTTCAACTTACATTCACAAGCTGCATTAGCCCTAACCAGATAGCCATCTGTCCTTTGAAGTTTTGAAGCCCATCATTGACTTCTCCTCTATAGCTACAAAAGTCCTAGATGGCCTCTTCTTCCTACAGACGACTGTTTCATCTGCATAGAAAATCTCTTGTTTAGTGTAGCCACCTTCACCAATGCTCTTAGCTCGGTCTTCTCTATAACTGTATGTAGCTTCTCCATCAGCGTTTGCCCCTTCACCTTGTACTTTTATGTTATGGAGACATCTTCTGTCTTTAAACCTCATGCACCAACCTCTGCCAGCTTCAAATTTCTCTTCTGCAGCTTTCTCACCTCTCTCAGCCTTCACAGAGTTGAAGACAGTTAGTGCCTTGCTCTGGATCAGGTTTTGGCTTAACAGAATGTTGTGCCTGGTTTGGTCTTCCATCCGGACCACTAAAACTTTCCCCACACCAGCAATGAGGCCGTCTCACTTTCTGATCTTTTTGTTGTCATTCTTCACTGGAGTAGCATTTTTAATTTCCTTCAAAGACTTTTCCTTCGCATTCATAGCTTGGCTAAATGTTTGGTGCATGACACCTAGCTTTCAGCCTGTCTTAGCTTTCAAAATGCCTTCCACACTCAGCTTACTCATTGCTAGCTTTTGATGTAAAGTGAAACATGCCACTCTTCTTTTCATTTGAATACTTAGTCGCCATTGTAAGGCATTAATTGATATAATTTCTGTTTGTTTGTTTGTTGAGATAGAGTCTCGCTCTGTCATCCAAGGTGGAGTGCAGTGGCATGATCTTGGCTCGTTGCAACCTCTGTGTCCCAGGTTCAAGCGATTTTCCTGCCTCAGCCTCCCAAGTAGTTGAGATTACAGGGGCTTGCCACCATGCCTGGCTCATTTTTGTATTTTTAGTAGAGGTGGGGTTTCACCATGTTGGCCAGGCTGGTCTCGAACTCGTGACCTCAAGTGATCTGCCTACCTCGACCTCCCAAAGTGCTAGGATTATAGGCATGAGCCACCATGCCCAGCCTTAATTTATTTAATTTCAATATTGTTGTGTCTCAGGGAAAAGGGAGGCCCAAGAAGAGGGAGAAGGATGGGGAATGGCTGGTTGGTGGAGCTGTCAGAACACAGAGGACATTTGTCCATTAACCTCACCATCTTATATGGGTGCAGTTTATGGCACCCCAAAACAATCCCAATAGTAGCATCAAATATCACTGATCACAGATCATGACAACAGACACAGTAATAATGAAGCCTCTGAAATATTGCGAGAGTTCCCAAAATGTAACAGAGATATCAAGTGAGCACACACTGTTGGGAAAATGTCACCCATAGACTTGTTCCACACAGGATTGCCACAAGCCTTCAGCTCATAAAAACACAACAGCAAGGCAGGAGAAAGGGAAGCACAATAAAGCAAGGTGTGCCTGCACCTGCTGGGCGTGCAAAGCCTCGCACCACGCCCACAACCACAGAGAGCACACAGAGCACAGCAACCCGACGTGCACACCATAAATGCAAGAGGAGCGCACTTCGGGAGGGAACACCCGAGCCCACTGACACACACGGAGCCCAGTGTTGGGAAGAAGAGGTGTGGGTTGCTTTGATTTCCCTTCCTACGTCCTTCTCTGCACCCTGTAGTCAGACATGTATGGAGCCAGGCGGCACCTGGCTCTGGGACTGGAAAGATGACACAATGTGAGAGAACCAAGCAAGCAGAAGAGTGTCTTCGGGTAGGAGCTGCCAGGGACACCAGCCAGGAAGGGCGCAAAGCCAGCCAGAGCCCTGGGACGCCAGCTGCTCTCCTCGGAGATGCCTCCTGAGCTGAGTTTGAAGAGCAGCAGACACTCGATGCACTGCGTGGATGGATGTATACCGTAACTCACTTTCCCAAAAGGACTGCAGAGAATACCATAGTTGAGTAAATAAACAGGGAGATAAGACAGGTCCAGCCAAAGAAAACTGCTAAGCCAGCTCAGAGACAAGCCAGAAATGCTATCCCATAGGATGACTTATAAAAATCAATTTTAAGCACAACAGTAATTAACCATGTGCTTCCCTTGAGGACAGGCTGAGGAGAGGGCGTGAAGCCAAATCTCCAGAAAACCCGCGTGTGCTGGACGCCCGGCCCCTCGTAGCTGCTGCCGTTGCTGCTATTTGCGTCATTATTACCACTCCTGCCTTCTTCTCTGATTGCCCCTGTGTGCAGTGGAAGAAATCAGACTTGGTGAGGGCCACAGGACCTGCACGAAGGCCTGCGGTGCTCATGGTGCTGCCCTTCTGGTTCCAGTGTCTCTGGTCTGAGTCCCGCCCTGCAGGGCTGAGGCCACACCCCTCCCCACGCTGGCTGAAGTCGTGCCTCCCCCATCCGATGCATCTGGAAGGACCAGGGCTTCTCAGAGACTCTCCTGGGCATCACCAGGTTCCACCCTGGGGCCATGTGCATGCAGGCGTCTGGCTGTGCTCCACATCACGACTTCCTGAAGACCCCACTGGCTCAGCAATACCGGGAGGGCGGCCCCACCACTAACTTCTCTGCTCGGAGGTAGACCAGCATTGAGATGCTTCTAGAACCTGGCACCCAACCAGCAGCTGGATTTGGCTTTTCCTGGGACTCAGCAGAGAAGAAGGAAGAAGAGGGACAGTGGGGTGGGAGCCCAGTGCAGTGGGAGGTGGCTCCAGAACATCAGGCCGAGTGAGCCAAGCCCCATCATGCTGGCTCAGCACACCCACACGCAGCTGGGCGGCTCTCCAGGTTTTCTCCTCCTCTCTGGGCACACCCTAGGATGGAGCCAGCCTCAGCTCAGTGGACTTCCGTCTCTCCCTGCACTCTGCAGAGGAGGTGCCCACAGAAGACACGTGGCTGGAGGAGATCGTTGAGCCCAGCCAGACCCTCCCTGCCTGGCCCAGGCCTCTGATCTTTCTGCCAGAGGGATGCTCATCCGAAGGGAACATGCTGGCATCCTGGGCTCTGGGGTGGGAGGCTTGGAAGACTTGTCCAAGACCAGGCGGGGGATTATGCCCACCAGTGGGGTGCAGAACAGATAAAATGCTAACTCTTTACTTTCTCCATCTTCATCAGAGATCAAGAGAAAGGCCTCCCCAGGCAGATCTGCCTCTGAGAATGCCCATGCAGAGGGAAGGCCTGGAGGCCTCCCAGAGGGCAGAGGGTTTCAGGCAAAGCCCAGGTGGCTGGCGAGGGTCCCTGTGACCGAAGACTGAATCTGACAAACACCAGCTGCTGTGCTCGCAGTGCTGAGCAACACAATCAGAAAAACAAACAACCATCAGTTTATTATGCCTGTTTAGCAAGTGATTTCAGCTTCGGTGGAAATCCTTCAGGCCCTGGAGCTACCTGGTAACTATTTCTGCAGAAATGACTCAGGACAGTGACTTCACGCACAGGCAGAGGACAGGCCCGGTGAGCTTCACGGGGAGATGCGCCCAGGTCCGCAGCAGGCACAGGTGGCTCTGACAACGTGGTGGGCAGTGGAGGGCTGAGCTGGTGCAGAGAATCCCTCTACAGCTCGGATCCTTCCCTCCGGGTCCTCTGAGAGCGCCGTGCCTTGCGCCTCCACACACAGCTCCACACAGAGCTCGCAAGAATCAGGAAGTTCATCAGGAATTAACTCTGCTCCTTTTGGAGGCGCAGCTCTAGGTGTGTGCGCATCTGTCTGAGGCACCGGGCGGATCCAGGATGCGTGCATTTGAACTGCTGTTGGACGAGGCGGCCGGCATTGGCAGTTTCTCGTGTTTGTCATTCTGGTTGTTTCCTGAAAGGCATCCAATGCCTAGTATTGTTGCAAGTTTTGAACATGCCAAGGAAATAATCCTACAAACTGGGCTGGATCACGGCCCAAGCCCCACGGGCCCCTTTCATCCTCTTACCGTGTTAGGTGTTTGATCAGCTGTCTCTTGCTGGGAGGTGGCGTCCCCAAGGACTCCCACCATTCTTTCTTCCCTCCCAGCCCAGTCCTGGTGATCCCAGTGCTCAGGAAGAGCCTGTCTCTGTGGACCCCCACCTGGCCGGTGGGAGGGATGACCCTTGGCAACCCTTCCTTCCTGATCCTGCCACGCCGCAGCCTGGTCTGGGAACTGGGCTGTCCAGCAGGGATGTGGGTAGTGCCCTCTGCAATCTCCCAACAGCAGGGAGGCTCAGGCCCTCGGTGCTGCACCCCCTGCTGGGATGTGGAGACGCCAGCCTGTGCCTCAGCAGGCTCAGCACACCAGCCTCCATGGGACCTGGAGAAGGTCTCAGAGGCTGTGTGCCCAGGTTTCCACATCTGTGGCGTGGGGAGAGTGTTGTTTAGAGGACCAAATGGCGGCCTGGATGAGGCGCCCAGCCTGCAGTTCTGCAGCTCCTCTTGCCCCTGAGGGCTAGTCTGGCGCCTTTGCTGATGGGAAGGGTCTGTCCTCGGAGTGAGGCTCTGGAGACTGTCCTTCAGACAGAGCAGCAGGGAGATGGGGTCTGCAGTAGACTGGGCCGACCTCACCCTCAGGCCTGGGGCCCTCACCCGGGCAGCTCCACCTTCCACTCCCCACATTCCTTCCATTATCCTGGCCTAGGTTAGGTCCCTGCACCATGGCAATGAGACCCCTGGCCTGGATTCCCAGGGACTGCCCGTGCAGACAGCCTTGGACCCCACGGTTGTCCGGACATAGCCTGGGTGTCACACTGGAAGCCCCAGCAGTGGCCACACGCAGTGGTGATTCTCGGGCTGGGTCTGCTGGGGGCTCGGGCGCATTCAGCTGGCCTCCTCCCAGGGTCTGGAGTCACCAGGAACCTGGTTCGCATAGCACTTGCCTGCCTCCTGGGTGTCCCGTGGCCAAAGCCCCAGGCTTTGCTGCCAGAAACTCAATGTGGAGCCTGAATCTCTGCCATAAAATGCCAAGGAAAACTTTCAACAAAGCTTTGGGAATTGCCACTTAAGAGGTGACTCTCAAAGTGAAATGCACTGGTGACGGCTGACCCGACGGTGGGCCTCAGCTCTCCCGCCTCCGTCCGGGCCCCTGGGCTGACCAAGCCTCCCTCACTTGCCGAGAGGAGTCTCCAGGGCGGAGGGTGTCATCCCCGTGAGAGGAGATGCTGCCCACACCCACCCCGTCTTCACAGTGGGTGGCGCTGGCCCGAGGACTCCTGAGGTCACTCTGAATGCACCCAGGAAGCCCCAAAGCCAGGCTCTGGGCTTCCAAAAAGGTTCTTGGGACCAAACGGAGCTCTGGCGAGTGCTGGCGCATGGATGCCGGGGAGCCCGCTTCTCTAGGCTTTCCTGGAAATACGGAAACACCAGGATTTACTTCAAGTGAACGTCAGCAGTGAGAGGGAAAGTATTTCCGGTGAAAAGCTTCCTAATAGAAAGAAAATAATGGGTCAGGGACACGCACAGGACAAATGAAACTGCTCACTGAGGTCTGCGTTCGCTTCTGTTCGGCTGAGAGAGGAACGGGGCCTGGACGTGTGACGGAAGCACCACCCGCCGAGCACCCGCTCTGGGCACCGAGGAGGGAGGGTATTTGCTTTTCCTGCTCTGCCGTCTCGCACACGCTCGTGGTTGTTTATCCCACAGAATTGGAAAGGAATGATGCTCGTAAACCACATCTCAGAAACTACCCACATTTTCCCAGTGTAAAAGGATCATTCCGTGTCTTCAAAGTGGTATTTAGCAAACAGAGTGCAGACTGTGGGTGGCAGACGGAGCGTGCACAGCAGCCGCCTCCAGAGCACCCCTTGCTCAAGGCAGCAAGAGCCAGCGCCGTTCCCACCTGCAGCACCGTCCCCAGCCACGGCACCGTCCCCAGCCGCAGCACCGTCCCCAG